>JAOXYD010230481.1:0-18027 GCA_028565735.1 Pinacopodium congolense
ATAAATTAAACATTTAAACACAATATAGGGGTCATAATGCATCAAATTAACTATAAAAATCATATCAATTTTGACCCATATCATGTATGTATAGATATATATACACACTTTGTGGTGTTTATTATTTGATTCTCTAATCTAAATCACTAGTTTAGATTAGATATTTGTGTTATGTTGCATAGCAAGAGATGGTACCATAATGACCTACAAACATCATCTTAATAAGTTAAGGAGAGGTCTTAATTGTTTATTAGTTACCCATAAGATTGCTTCAAATCCAATTCGATATTTAGGATGAGTTTCAAGAGATCGAGATGTCTCAATTTAATTCCTACTTATTTTAATTAGGATTATTTGGTTAGATCTTGAGCGAATGAAATCAATACCATTGAATATCTAAGGTTAAGTATCACTAAATCAATAAGGCGTTTGGAAGAAAAATAAGGGTAAAAGTAATTCCTAGGTAATTATCATTCGTTATTCATAAGTTCACTCCTGCATAGTTATTTTTTTTGCCCATCAATTTGCTTAATTTTAGTTTATTTTTTATATGCATTCATTTAATTATTTATCTTTTAAAAAGTGTTACCAAAATTTTAGGTGACTAATCATAGTTTTCAAAGGAATGATACTAGTTATACTATAAAGACCTCCAACGTTTACCTTACTACTTGAGAATTGCTCTCTATGGATACAATACTCTAATAGAGCCTTAAACAACCTGTCATCTTCACCCAACCTTAGAAGGGGCACTGAATCCAGTAGTATTTTATCAATTAGGATACCAACACACAATCAAGTATAATCAATTCTCCTCCTAATTGTCGTGTGTTCATCCATATAGATTGGATTCCCAATATTACAAGCTACTAAACTTATCCCTTTAGTAATCTAGTATTCTAGAGGCCCACTGTGAAAATTGATCACAATGGCACATGTTCATGTTTTACCTTCTCTATGTTTATGTTGGTTTACGAATTTCAAGATCAAGGGCATGTTGCTTATATGACAAAGGATAACCTCTAAGACCTCCCTAGCAGCACTTTCTGATGCAAACTTGAATAGCGTCAAGTTTCCTTTATGAGAGAAGTGTTTAATTTAGTCCCTTCAATTCCAATTCTTAACTTCCTAGGAACTAACCAAAGTAAAAGATGGTCTTTTCCTAGTGAAGAATCCAAAAAAAGGTGGTTCCTAAGCTTTTGCTCCCATCTTCAAAATCTTTAAAGGGGGAGATACCATCTAACCATATAGAGGAGGATAGAAACAAAGACTAGAGGTCGCGATTTTACCTATGACTTATTTCCAACTTCTTTTAATTAGGTTGGCTTCTATAGTAGTAGTCGGAAGAGCTAAATTTGCATTTACAAAGCAGGAAGGAGGAAGGAAAGAGTATAGTAGAAGGAAAAGAACTGGAACAAGAGGTTAACTAGACATTATTAGAGCTCGAAAAGGAGAGTAGTTTTAGAAATCATCTAGTGCTTTTGAATAACAATTCTGAAAATAGTAAAAAATTAGAAGTAGGGAAAGAAGTTGGTAGAGAAAAGACCAAGTAGCCCCTGCGCCAAGAAAAAGCAAGTAATGGATGAAGGGGAGATACAAGTGAGAGCAAGGTAAAATGCAGGGAAAGGAAGCCTAATGGAAGGATGTGGAAAGGTTAAAAAGGAAGGGGAAGGATCAAAGAGGGTCAAGGAGGATGGGAGGCATAGTTTCTCTCTCTAAAAACTAATTTTAGATTCTAACTCCTGCTTATTAGTTTTTGTTAGCTTAAAGCATCAATCTTTGACAAAAACAATTCAATCTTTTCACGAACTTGTAATTAAGTGATCAAAAATCTTTGCAATATGAGTGATTTTAATGATTGTATGGAGATAAGTAAAAAAGATGTGGTATAGAATGATGCAATAGAAATGCATTTGATTTCATTGATGGTTGAAGAAGTGGAGAAGGATAAAAGAATAACTACTACCTTTTCTAAATCTCGTTAAAAGAATATTAAGACATGTCTTTAAACAAAATATAACAAAGAATATTGTGATTTCTAGTTGAAGAAGAAGTATAATACATTAAGGATTATAATGAAGAATTTCAAACTCAAAGAAACGAAAACTAGTTGCAACTCCATCCCCGATGAAATTAATGTCATAGATGCATGCCCGAAAAGCTATTTAAGGTAAAATATTTATTTGCTTACTCATATTTCCTATTATAATATATATATATTCATAATTATAGGTGCATAAAATGGGTCATAGATTCCAAAAAGAAGATGTAAGGAATTTCCATTCTTTTATTATATTTTTAATGATACTATTATAAAAGGTCTGCATGCACATCCATCAATTAAATCTCCATCAAAGAGAGAAAGGGGGATATAGAATTACTGATGACAAAGCATGTTCACTCAATGAAAAAGAAGATGAAGTTGTAGGTTTTCCTTTTAAAAACGTTTCCCAAAAAAAGAGGGCAAAGAAGAAAAACTCAGTTATTTTAAAAGATATGTTTCTTATAATTACTAAAAACTTGAAAACAAAGTTAGAATTACTTGAGAAGAAAATGGTGATAACATCATCCAATGAAAATAATATTGATGGATCTTCTTTAATTAATCATTATATTAGTTCAATAATGGAATGTTTAGATTGCTTACAAAGTTTGCATCTTAAGGGAATGCAATATGGAAAAGAAATAAAGGCTTTTCATAATTGTCTAGTTTATAGGGAAAGACTTTTTATAAAGATCCCAATTGCAAGAAAGTTAGATTGGGTTATGTCTTTGTAGTTCTATTTTCATGTTTTTTAGAATTAAACTATAATTCATTTAAAAACTTTTATTTAGTGAATTATTTCATAGTTTGAACATTTTTAGTGTATTTTTTATATAAATGTTTGACAAAAAAAACCTTTATTAATGAATGTTTTGGTTTTGTAGAGATGTGAATTCCTTATTGGGTTTCAATTGAGGTCTTAATGATGAAATGATTAAGGCAATCATTATTTTTCATTATGAGGAAGAGAATGATTATTTTCATTTACACAAGTGACCATGCAGAAATTTTTCATTATTAGGTCATGTCTAGATACTAGAATTTTTTAATGGGAATCTTACAATGATATATAAGAAATTAAGAGTTTCCAAAATAATTTTCTTCAAATTTATGTAATGAGTTAAAAAATAATGTAAGGGGATTAAAACTAATCTAAAAGGTAATTTTAAAATAGGAAGTTGCAATTTTTTTAAGACAACTAGCCACAATGAAACAACTAGAGTTAATGCAGAGTGGTTTCAACCTTTGACTCTGACAATTTCATAGTATTTTTATAGTCTTATATGGAGCTACTCTCCTTGCAAAAATATTCATCAATTGACCATCCTTTTCCAAGACACCTACTATGATTCAAGATCATTCAAAATACTTTACATATTTTCAAGTACATTCATATATTTTGTTACTAATTTCATTATGTTCTTATATTTAATTAATTATTTTAACAATATACTTTTATTTTTAGGATTGTATAGGAATAATAGATGGTACATATATTAATGTATATGTTCTACCTAATAAACAAAGAGCATATAAGCTTAAATAATTGATCCAACATGAAATAATATGTGTTGATAGTTATTTAACATGCATTTCATATATGTAATAGATGGATGGAAAGATATTATAAATGATTCTTGAATTCCTTTAGAAATAGTCACAAATTTAAAAAACTAATTTTTAATGCTTTCTCAAAGTATTATATCATTTTAAATTAAGATATTTATTAGAATAAATTTTTATTAATATTATGTTATAAATAAAATTTAATAATTTTCCAAAAATTTTTTTTACTGTATCAGAGATATCATTTGCGAAATCAGGAGGTGTGAGAACCAGAGGGTTGATAAGATATCATTTAAGATCATTAAAGGCTTATTGACATCAGGGGTTCCAGGTCTTTTCTCTTGTCATGAATCCTGCTCTCGCCTAATCACATAAGATCGTAGACTTAGCTTGAAGCATGGCTTGCCGTTTTGAGGCTTGATGCTACTCTTGGAAACACCAATTTTCAAGTGTCTCAGACCCAAATTTGATTTTTGTCTTATGACCTCTTTTCTTCAATCATTTTGCCAATACTAGTCATTTTTATTGATACTACTTGTGATAGCATGTGCCATTTTGATTTTTAGTGAAAAAGAATCCAACATCCCTTAAATTTTGTGTACCCTATTCAAACTTGTCAATCAATGAAATTTCTTTTCTTTTTCTTTTAGGTCTTTCTACAGGTTAACAATTGAACTACAGAAGTTATATTTCTTTTATCCCAATTATTGATTAGTTTTATTACATAAAATTTGTGTCCCTTATCTCCTTGCAACCCTTCTCTTGATCACTTTCTCCCTAAATTTGTCTTATTTATTCAAACTATTTGTTTTCCTTTATTTATGTGATCTTGTTGTCTTCTTCAGTTATTTCAATTAATTTATGCAGAAACTAAGATTGTGGTAAAAATTGCAACCTGAGTTGGATTTGTTAAAGAGTTCAAGATAATGGTGGACTGTGAAATAGGTTTGTGTTTATGAGCTAGTGACCAGGTGATAAAAGTAATAAGAAAAATGAAGAATCTACAAATTATTTATGATGCACCGAAAACACATGAAGTTGGTGGTGTATGATGACAATTTTGTTTAAATTGAACCTCTATTTGTTTAGAGTTTAGACAAGATCTTTGGTATATGCTACAATCTTATTATGGTTAAATGAAAACATTTTTCTTTTATTTTTGGATTCTAGGTTTACGCAACAAGAATTTTTGGCTTCTAAGCCAATTCTCACTCCAAAGCGAATTTCTTTTTATCTTTATAAGTTCTTGCATGATATCTTATTTAGTGCCTGTGGCAATCAATAACTAGCATTTTGTTAGAGACACTAGGTATGATTGTAGCAATCTCAATATTTATTATAGGGATTCTAGTTTCTAATTATAGGTATTATATCCCTAGGTGGAGTCAAAACTCCTACATATATATTCAACCTTTCTATATATATTAAAGATATGAAATAAAAATGTTTTTAGTCAAGTTTCATATGGTATAAGAGTCATAGGGTTTCAATTTATATTTTTTCCCCTCTTCTTCAGCATCTGCTTAGTATGAAAACCTCCTCCACTATCTGTCCAGCGTACAAAGGTATTGAGAGTTTTCTAAGGTTACCCACTTTGGGCCTCCTTTTTCCCTCACTGTTGGTACTATCATAATCAGTACCTACCGACTGGCCTCTCCCTACAGTCCAATGGTTAATAGACATATGCTTGGACCCCATGCATCATCTGAAGTGTCTACCTCATCTCCCACGCGCCGGCACATTATAGCTAATGTAACTACACGCTAACCTCCAGCCACCCACATTGTTCAATGACCCAATCCTCTAGGCTCTAATGCGCCACCCATGTCCTAAGATCTTGCCTTTTTTGCTGTCTAAAAGGTCCATGTATTTCTAACTATTAGTATTTTCATCAAATATATTTCTGTACCCTTTTGTGTTACAGGTATCTTGGCTAAAGCTATCCCTCTCTAGCCTTGACCTTTTGTTGGTCTTCTTTCTATATCCACAATAGTTTTTCTAGATGTTTATTAGTCAGATTCCATCTCTTTGTGTCCTTATGTTGCTAAAGTTTGGATTTTATCTTATTTTTTTAGCTAAAGTTTCTCACGCTTGTTCATTATCCCTTATTTATGGCTAACGATAAGAATTTAGTTGTAACAAATATCATTCTTGTGATGTTTAAAATCACAAAACATAAGTTGACAAGGCATAATTATTTGAAGTACTGTAAAACTATTGAAATTTACCTCAGGAGCATTTCAGAGGAAAATCATCTCACTGAGGATCCTTCATTAGACCAAACTCAAAGGAAGAGGCTACGAGATGATTCCCGTTTATTTCTACGAATTAGAAATTTCATTGATACTAAAGTTATCAATCTTATCAACTACTGCGAGTATATTAAGGAATTAATGGATTACTTAGAATTTTTATATTTTGACAAAGGAAATATTTCCCACATTTATAAAGTATGCAAGGGTTTTTATAGAGTTGAACAACATGATCAATCTCTTCAGTCATATTTTTTGAACTTTAAGAAGTTTTACGAGGAATTAAATGCATTGCTTCCATTTAGTCCTGATATCAACGTCTAATAAGCTCAATGGGAACATATGCAGGAAATAAAATAAGTGGAACAAGAAATTGGAACAATAAAGGTCAAGATGCATGAGGTATTATTTGTAAATACCATTATGAGCCACATCACACAAAACGCAAATCCCAAAAATTACAAAATAAGTCCCAAAGATCATATTTAACCCATGTTGCAACCACTACTACACCTAGCTGCTCTACTAAAAAGATTATTATTGTTTCTGCTAATGAATTGGCCAAATTAACCCAGTATCAAGAAGCACTAAAAACTTCATCTTAACCTATTGCCATTATTGGTGACTCAGGTAATACACCTACACATCTTCTTTCTACTTCCTCGCAATGGGTCATTAACTCAAGTGCTTCAGAATATGATAGGTAATTTTAACTTTTTTCTACTTTTCATAAACATTCTTCACTCTCTCATATTACTTTAGCTAATGGTTTTACTTTCTCTGTTATTGGATCTGGCATTGTCAATCTCACTCCATCACTATCCTTGACTTCTGTCCTAAACCTAATAGGATTTTCCTTTAATTTATTATATGTAAGCAAGACTTGTACCTTAAATTATAGTATCTTATTTCTTTCTAATTATTATGTCTTTCAGGATCTTATGACAAAGAATACTATTGGTTGAGGAGTAAAATTAGGAGGTATCTATGTTCTGGATGACCTAATACCTAGATCCATTGCCTGCTCTAGTGTTTTGACCCTATTTCAAGATCATTATCGATTAGGACATCCATATTTACCTTTGTTGAAGAAACTCTATCCTCAATTTCATAATATATCTCATTTGGATTATGAGTCTTCTCAATTTGCTAAACATCATCGTTTATCTTCTTTTCCTAGAATCAATAAAAGGGCTACTTTTCCATTTGAAATAGTAAATTATGATGTTTGGGTCCATGTCCTATTATGTCAAAAACTAGGTTTGAATATTTTATTACATTTGTTGATGATTTCTCCCGTGTATCTTGGCTTTAATTAATGAAGAATCATTTGAAATTATTTTTTCATTTTACTGCATTTTATGCTGAGATCAAAACACAGTTTAATGTCTCAATCAGCACCTTAAGGAGTAACAATGCCAAGGAATACTTCACTACATCATTCTAGTATTACATGATCCAAAATGATATTCTTCATAAATCCTCATGTGTTGATACACCTTCGCAAAATGATTCACTACATCATTCCAGTATTACGTGATCCTAAATGATATTCTTCACATATTCTCATGTGTTGACACACCTTCTCAAAATGATGTGGCTAAAAGAAAAAATCGCCATCTCCTTAAAACAACCAGAGCATTACTATTTCAAATGAAAGTTCCTAAACCCTTTTAGATTGATGTAGTCTCCATAACATATTTTTTAATTAACTGTATGACTTCTTCTGTACTTCACAGTGAGATACCTTATACTACCCTTTTTCCCTCTAAACCCTTGCTTGTTATTCGACCCGAATTTTTTGTAGCGCCTACTTTTTTTGAGATACATAGCCTTAACTTTCTATGATAGACCCCGAGTTTGTAAAATGCCTCTTTCTAGGCTGCTCTTGTTTATGATTATCACTGCTATTGTCCCACTCTTAACAAATATCTTGTTCCAATCGATGTTACCTTTTAAGAACATGTTCCTTTATTTTCCCTCTCTTTAGTCTTGGAAACAAAGTCTAATAATGATTTGATTACTTATGAAGTCGCTTTTCAAACTATAAAGGCTAGATCTACATAACCACATATCTCACCCTGATTGGTATAATGCTATGATAGAAGAGATGAATGCTTTAGATGCCAATGGTATATAGGAGTTGGTAAAATTAATTATTAGCAAGAAGGCCATTAGCTGTAAATGGGTATTTATCATCAAAGTTAACTCTAATGAATTAGTAGACCGGCTCAAGGCCTACCTTGTTATGAAATACTATGCCCAAACTTATGGTGCTAATTATTTTGATACATTCCCACCAGTAGCCAAAATAACCTCTATCCACTTATTCAACTCTATGGCATCTACTTATGATTGGCCATTGCATCAGTTGGATATCAAAAATGTCTTTCTCTATAGTGAACTCTATGAGAAAGTATACATGGAGCAACCACATATTTTTGTTGGTCAAGGAGAGTCTGGAAAAGTTTGTCATCTTTGGAAGTCTCTGTATGGTTTAAAACAAAGTCTTTAAACTTGTTTTGGAAAATTTAGCCAATCACTTGAAGCATTTGGAATAAATAAAAGCAAATCGGATCACACTATGTTTATAAACACTCTACATCGGAATCATTCTTTTTTTTGTATATGTGGATGATATTGTTATTGCTTAAAGTGATCATGTGGGCATCTCATCCTTAAAGTCTTTTCTTCATATCCAGTTTCAGACTAAGGACTTATGACCCTTGAAATATTTTCTAGAAGTAGAGATAATGAGGAGCAAGAAATGTATTTTTTTAGTCCTAAAGAAAGTACATACTAAATTCACTAATTGATACTAAAAAATTGAGTTAAACCATGCAGTACTATGATAACTCTGAATCTACAGCTCTCTAATGAAGGAAACTTGTTTAATAATCCCAAGAAATACAAAAGATTAGTTGCAAACTAAATTACCTAACAATAACTCGTCCTTATATTGCATATCAAGTCAGTATTATAAGTCAATTTATGTCATCTCTAACTATTCATCATTGGAACATTCTAGAGCAGATCCTATGCTACCTAAAGGGAGCCCCTACTCTAGGGATACTCGCATTAAATGTTTCTTAGATGTTGATTAGGTAAATTCTAAATTTGACTAAAAATCCATATTTTTATATTGTATATTTGTTGGAAGAATTTAGCCTAACACAAAAGTAAGAAGCAAAATTTTGTTTCTAAGTCAAGTGCAAAATCAGAATACCAAGCTATTGCATAGGCCACGAGCAAAATCATATGATTATACTAACTTTTATCTGAAATTGTCCTTAAAGTCTCAAAATTGGCCACACTATTGTGTGATAATTAAGCTAGTCTACATATTGCATTTAATCCTGTATTTTATGAATGAAATAAACACATTGAAATTGACTGTCACTTTGTTCGAGAAAGGATTCAACAAAATTTAATTTCTATAGGATACATCAAGACTGTAGGATAACTTAGAAATATTTTTATAAAAGTTTTAACTGGGGTTCGAATCAATTACATTTGTAATAAGTTAGGCATGATGAATATCTATGCTCCAACTTGAGGGGGAGTGTTAGAGATCCTAAGCTTGATTGTAGGAATCTCAATATTTATTATTGAATTCTAGCCCTTAATTTTAGGGATTATATCCCTAATTGGAGTTAAAACTCTTGTATATATTCACCCTTTTTTTACATATTAAAGACATGAAATAAAAATTCTTTCAGCCAAGTTTCACACATGTTATAACAGGTAATATTAGCATTCTTTCTTACTAGCATTATCTTCATTCCAATTAGGGTTTTTACCCTACTTTCTTCTTGAGACATAAGTTTAACTTGAGTTCAATTCTTTTTTATGCATCATTATATCTGTGTTTTATTTTAAATGGGATTTCATGGCTTATTTAGTTAAGTTGAACTAGTTGTATGATATTGAATGCATTCCTTTACATAGTAGAACTAATAAGATTGGGTACTTACAAAGCCCTACAAATAAGACCTATAACAGAAAATTGATAGAAAGACTTATTTTATTATACCTATTGCTTGTTATTGTTTTTGTAGATGCAATATTTTTAGGGAATTTTTCTTTACTACCTACTGATTCATAATTACTACTTCGATGACTTCGATGTCCAAAAGTTCAATTATATATTGCTTATAAATTTAATTTCTATAATGTTCTTAGAATGCTAAGTACTTGAGAATTTACTTCAAGAATGAACTTACTTGTATTTTAAAAAAAATTACAAGAATTCATTTAAGAATAAAATGATGTTCAAAACATATCTACATCCCCTTGTTTAACAAACGAACTCTAAATAAGATAAACTATAGAAAGTTCTCAAACGTAACAGACTTTTTAGCTCATGTGCCACGATATCATCCCCTCAAATCAGTAATCACCTAGGATTCGACTACAGATGCCGGATTCCACTATAATTGAGGGTCAATCTTTGTGAAAAATCACGCAAGCCAAATCCAGTAAGTATGATGTGCCATAGATTTCCACTTTTTATGAAGAGATGATTTACCCAAATGACCTTTTCTTTAATTTGTCACCAGATTAGTTTCTAGCCCCGTATATTTGGCCTCCTCCTCTTGAAATCCAACTTGTGTTCATGTTAGTGACTAGGTTTTTTGCCATCATAATCTCTCTTATTTGATGAATGGTAACTTGTGCCAAGTTACGAGCTTCTTCTCCCCTCTTCCCATGTAAGCAATCATTTCTTTCCTTCTATAGACCATAAATAGAGGTACTAAGTACTAAATGGACAAAACCTAGATTTCCTTCCTTATAAAATCCAAGTTATCACATCCAATTAGTGAAATCATTCCAGTCAATATGAGTCTAGTGGATTCTACATAAGCATATTATCTTATTCCAAAAGGTTTAAGAGTATAGACACCAAGACATAGATGTTCTTGGCCCTCGTCTGTGCTCATGCATAACTCATAGCTCCTGTGATGGATGTTGAATTTTAATATGTCCTTTGTGGTCAATTTCCTCCTCATAGCTAGCCAAAAAATGAAAGCATGAGCGGGTAATATGTTAGGGTCCCAAACCCAGACTGTCTATGGGAGTTTGCTATGTTGACCTATGAGGAGAGCTTGGCAAGAGGATGTGGAGAACCCTTACTTCTTATCCAAGGTCCATGTAACTCTTTCCTCCTCACTACACCATGATTATAGGAACGACAACTAGAATGAGTAGGCCAATAGCATCTATCATTACGTATCAAGGCATTGACCTTGGTATCCCTAGGAAACATTTCTCTCAAGGTTAATTCCCTAATATTGTATAGATCTCCCAAACCATGCCAATTATTGTGCCATATGGAAGTATTTTATCCATTAACCACCTTAGTCTTAATAACTTTGCACTTCCTCCCAAGTCTTCGAAATTTGTTTTAGCATCCAAAAGACTTAGGTATTAGCTTTAACAATCCAGATACTCCTCCCTTTCAAGAAATATTGATGAACCCAGCACCCAAAGGCTTTCTTTATCTTTGCAGAGTCTCCCAAGTCTCTTAATTAATAGAGCCTTAGCTGTGATCTTAGTAGAAGGGATGACCAATCCTGCATACTCCTTTGGAAGGCAGATGTCTAACCATTTCACTTTAGGCACCTTGATTTAACTATTTTGCTTACTCCAAATAAAATTCCTGATAAGTCTATTAATGGTCTTCAATATTTCTTTAGGAAGTGTCAGGTGCAAACACTAGTAAATGTGTAGGTTAGATAGTATAAACTTGGCTAACTGCACTCTCCCCCCATAAGACAAGGCCCTATTACATCAGTTGTGGAGCCTTTTGTAGACTGAGTCAATTAATGGATAGCACTCTAAATACGTGAGTTTTTTAGTTGAAATAGGAACACCAAGGTACTTGAAAGGCAATTCCTAAAGCTTAATTCCTCTTTCCTGGGCCACTTGGCTAATTCCAGGATTGGAGTCAGCTAATAGGAAAAATAGGCATTTGCTTGGGTTGAAAGTCAACCTTAAGAAGTCCCTAAAGTTATCTAGAGCCTTAAATAGCAAAATAATATAGGGGAAATTAGATCTGCAAAAAAGTAGTAAATCATTAGCAAATGTTAAATTTAATATCTCCATCTTACCACATTTGTAGTGATATCTAAATTCAAGCTCTTCGAAGATATAATATCTAGTCGTACAGATGAACACCCCTATATAGAAGAAAAATAGATAAGGGGACAGTGGGTCTCCCTATCTGAGTCATCTACCAGGCTTAAAGATTCTAATTGGTTCCCCATTCACTAGGATAGCATAGGTAGAAGTTGTAATGCACAATCCACTGGATGAACTTAGGAGGAAATCCCATGGCCTATAAAGAATTGAGAATAAAATCCTAGAGTAGATTGTCATAGGCTTTAGTGAAGTCAATCTTAAGGGCATAGCTTCTTATGACAGCTTTTTTGTGATGATTTTTTAATAGCTCTTGAGCTATCAAGATGTTGTCACTATTGATCTTCCTGGTATAAAGGCTCCTTGGTTAGAGTGACTTACAAGAGGCATAATCTTTTTTAGTATATTTTTTAATAACTTATATACTACCTTATAGATGACATTACAACACACTATTGGGTGGTATTCAATCAAAAAATTTGGGTTTGCCACCTTAGGGATAAGGCATATATAGGTCTTATTCATTTCCTTTAGTAATTGTCCACTGGAGAAGCACTCCTTGACAACATTAATGATTAGGCTACCTAATGATCCCAAGTCTTCTAGAAAAATCTGGCATTGAATCCATCTAGCCCAAGTGCCTTATCTAATTGTAAACTGAATAGGGTTTGCTTAATCTCCTCAACCGACACCTCCCTAGTTAGTTCTTTAGAATAGGTCTAGGGAAATATGTATGCAATCTGATCCTTTATTTCCTCTGGTATAGAGCAAACTTCTTGCTCACTTCCTATGATTTTTTCACAATAGTTAAACACTAATTCTTTCAAGAGGCCTTGGTCATTCACTAGGTTGCCATCCCCCCCTAATAAAGCTATGATCCTGCACTTATTTCTTTTATATTGTATTAATCTAAAAAAAACTTAGTGCATCTATCTCTATCAGAAATCCATAACGCTTTAGACTTTTGTTTCATTTGTGAGTGAATGACCTCTAGCTTCTCCACTTACACTTTTAGAGCCCTAGCTTCTTGATTAATAAAAAAATGGGTTTATTGGCTAAGTGGCTAATAGGTCCTGACATCTATTGATTTCCTTCCAAGCTTCATTTTTCTCTTTTAAGGGATCAAAGGAGGACTGAGCCTACAACTTGATAAGTTTAACCTTAATGACTTTTAGTTTCTGTATATAAATTAATTACTAAGCACCCCCCACTCTATAGTCTAAGCCTCGTTGTAAAGCGTCTAGAAATTTATGGTGATTTAAAAGGGAGTTTAAAAAATCTGAAAGGGGAATGTTTATTATGCTTCACCTTATTGGAGTAGATAAATATTGGGGAATGGTCAGAACTTAAGGGATGAACAAATTCTATATAGCTTAAAGGAAATTTAGCCATCCAAAAGGAATTGACTAGGCATCTATCTATCTTCTTCTAGATAAACCTGGTTCCTTCATGCTTATTGCTCCAAGTGAAGAAGTTGCCTAGATATCTCAAACCCGCTACTCCCACATCTCTTAGTAACCTATATAGCTCATCATCTTTGTGGAAGCTATAGTTGAGTCCTCCATGACTTTCAACTACATTGAGAGTGCAGCTAAAGCCTCTAGACATAATCCCAGGTAGCCATGATGAATTGATAGGAAGCAAAGTTAGATTTGTCCGTAATTATTGACGTAGAAACCGATAATATGTTGCATAAACAACAGTAACCAATAAATGATAATTAGATTAGGTATGTAACAATTCACAGTGGACGTATTGGTACGATATTTTCAGTTGAAGAGTTAAAAGGTAAAAGGGTTAAAGGAAACTATGTGAGGGAACAATTGTACTAGGGTTGGAGAATATTACTATGAAAAAGTATCTAACTGCATAACTAAAAAAGACAAGAAAATCACATTTAATTCCTGACTGAATTTGATATGTGCTTTTGCCAAATTTCACTTTGTCTTCTGCATATGAGGGCTTACCAGTTGGAAGATTAAGATGTTGGTTGGACTTTGTGTAGTGATTCACTGCAATAATTCAGGTATGTGAAAAGAAAAAGTGATCAGCAACTAAAAAGTTTTGAGTGTTAAGAGTGATACAAACATGTGTAAACTAGAAGATACATTAAATGGGACTGCGATTAGTGCCCTATGGTCTAATATCTTGGAGTTGTTTAATCACGCTTTCAGTTTTTGACTCAGAAAATCAGTCAATGCCATATGGTCTAATAACTTGGAGTTGTTTAATCACACTTGTAGTTTTGACGCAAACATTTGCATTAAAGCGTCAATAAGAGGGATATACCATGGAAGAGTGATAGGGAAGATAAGTTTGGAAAAAATGTGTATCCAAAGAACTTCCAAAGTAGGGATATCATTAGTGGTGAAAAACAAGTGAATTAGTAACAGTAAGCACTTCATTACTTGTTTCATATGTCATTGTGCCTGTAATTATGGACAAATCTATAGTCTATTGTGAATGTCATGATATGAGATATAGGATGACAATTTTCCTCATTACTTTGAAACTTTTAGATTTTTGTTATGGAGCTAGTCTTAGTTGCATCAATTTTCCAATGTTTATTGGTGTTGGGTTAGTATGCTTCAAGTGAAACGCTCCTATATTAATTCCTTCATAAATATAAGTAGAGTTACTGACTGATATGCTAGCACTAGAGACCTGCTTCTTTGCTAAGAAGTAAATGTTCGCTTAAAACTCTTAAGCTTATTTTGCTCTTGTCGAGGCATCTGCTCAATAGTGTTTCTCCTCTTGTTTATTTTTCGTTAGACAAACTATTAAAAATTGTTATATTATAAAATTTGTTTATTTTCTCCAATATATATATATATATTATATAAATACCCAAAAGGTGAAATAGCTCTCTCTCTATTTTAAGTTAGTTTTGGGCCCTCAAATGTTGTTAATGTCGGCAAACTTACTATTCCATTTAAGTTAGTATTTAATAACAATTTTGCATTTTAGGAGTTAGTTCATTATTATTTTGCATCTCTATTTTGGATTCATTCAACATTTCAGCCTGTTTATTCGTTTAAGGCAACGTGGTTTTCATAAATTTCCATTGTAAAGAAGAAACCATGTTAGGTGTTCTTTTATTGTAAAAGATTTTTCATCTGAGAAATGCTTTTTTACTTGTTTCATACTAATTATTTTACAACGTGATATTATTTAATATTCCAAATTTATTTTAAGTTATATTATAAATTTTTGGCAAAAAATGTGTTTTAGATCCTAAGATCTTAATTAATACTTAGGTCAGAACCTAACGTTTAAGAGCGTTTAGATTAAACTCTAACATCTTAAAAACGTTTAAATTCAACTCTAGCATTTTAAAAATAATCATTTACATTATTTGTTTAATGGATTCGTTAATTGTCACGTGATTGTGTCACGTGATACCATGTGATTGGTTTGCATGTCATGTGAGCTCCACATATACCATGTGATACTGTCGTGTCATCTGGAAAATTTTTTAAAAAAATTTATGTGTGAGTCTTACAATTTCACTTGGACTGTCATTTTCTTTTTTAAAAAAAAATCACACTTGCCAACGTTTGAAACCAAGAGCTCCCCTGGATTGGGGAACTACTTTGCCACTAAGTCCACCATGCATCTTACCATTAAAATGTACCCAAATTATACTTAAAGATTAATAAGTCTAGAACAAGTTCCTGCTGCCATGTGTAACAACCTAATTAGACGAGTATGGCATTTCACATGGCACTGTAAAACCTACACAAATTTTTCAAAAAATATGTCACATGACATATATGGAGCCCACGTGACAATCTTACCATGTGATAGTGATCGGCCCCATTTAATAGAATAGTATATAGAGTTATTTTTTAACTCTTTTAAAATATTAAGATTATTTTTGAATATTTTAAAATGTTATAGTCTAACCTAAATACTCTAAAACGTTAAAATCTGACATGAATGTTAGTTAAAACTTTAAGGTCCAAAACACACTTTTTACCTAAAATTTTCAATCACAACTCTAAATTGTAATCGAAACTAATCCGATGCTCTCAAAACACGCGTAATGAATCTCAAATTGTAACTAGCTTATTGCCAAAATCATGTGATCGAACGAAAAAGGGACAGTTCAAAGGGAGTTTCCAGAACTTGTTCTAAACTGATTAGGAAGTCAATTCTGAAGTGTCATATTCATAATTAATGTTCATTTAGAAGATTAATAAGAGGTTGGTTGTATTAGTTCATATGGAATTGACCAGACTTACTTTTTCTTTTTTTTTTTCTTTTGTGAAACAATGCATGATTTTCGACTTGCCTTCAGACCATGATTCAAAATGTTTTGTTGTGGGGATGTTATAGAGGATGATTAATTTAATGACGACCCGTGTACTTATCCACATGTGTATATATAAAGAGAAAGTGTGCATCATACATGCTTAATTGTTCGTGTTTCACTCTGGAGTTTGAGATAGCTTAGCACTTAACAGATTTTTTTAATATATATATATGTGTGTGTGTGTGTATGTATCTCGCGTTGTGTCGCCTCAAGCGGCTTGGAGATCCTTCTTATTTATCATGGAAAGAACATCCTGGAAAACACTGAGAAGGTGATGTAACTTGGGATTTAAAAATCTGAGTTTTATTTGTCTGCAAGATGCATTATCATATGTATAATTACAATAATAGAATTGAAAAGAGAAGTATTTAACCCATTAAATTGTACAAAATTAAATTACTCGCAATAATACGTTTGAAAGATACGCGCCTTCTGGGTAGGATGGATCAATTGGATGATCTGAAGCAGCTCCTGCTTGTCTAACAACTGTCACTTTCCTCCCTGCCACTAATGCAGCCTTCTGCCCAATTAAACACTAAAGGACGTTAGTTAGTAATAATAGGTCACAAAGTATAAATAAATTTATGGCTAATGTAAATAACATTTTGAGTTGAGTTGATGGTTGCTTTACAATAATAACAATTTGACTGCATTTTAAAACGTCTCCATTCGAATTCAGGAATTTACATTTAAACCACAACCACAGAATTATTGAGCTAGTGAAAAGCGGACGTTGGAAAGGCAATTTAATTAAACCAAGTTATCTATAAAATCTAGAGCTGCTGCAAATGATAGTATGTTGGAATCTAGGATTTTAGATTTGAATTTTATATAATAAAAAATGGGTAAATTTCACCAAATATCTCTATAGTTTATAAAATTATTAATTAGATCCCTATAATTTAAAAACTGTTAAATCTGATCATGAAATTTGAAATTACTATTATCTATCAATCTATCCATTAATTTTTATGAAAATGCGTGACATGCTACGTATATAGGTTAAAATCATTCAAAATCCTTATAATTTGATAAGCTATAATTAAGTATTTATAATTTCAAAACTATCAAATTAAGACCTAATTAATAGTTTATCAAATTATAAAGATCTAATTGATAGTTTATCAAATTATAAGGAGTTAAATAATTTTAAATATAATTAATTAATTTTAATAATTAAAATTTTTTTTAATAATTAAAAGAATATGACTTATAAATATTATGTTCCTTTAATAAAGTATACAAAAATTTTAAATTAAAATTTGAAAAATCAAATAAACTATAAAAATATTCTTTTCTTTTACAAGTTCAATATATATGACATTAGATACATATAAAAATAAGATAAATGTATTATTGTATAAATAACACATTACTAATTTTTTTAAATTGATAAATTTTTTTGAATTAATAACAGTTTAGTTAGATATAATTTTATATGATCGAAACTTAAAAGAATTTTTTTATATTCAATTTTGATTGAATTTAAATAAAATAAGTTAGATCTTAATTTAAAATATTTTTACAATAATCGTAAAATAAAATATGATTATTTTAAAAATATTTTTAAAAACTATGATTGTTTTTTAAAAAATAAAATAACACTATTTTGACATTTTATGATTATTTTTAAAATGTTTTAAATAAAATATAATTATTTTAAAAAATAAAATAACACTATTTTGAAATATGATTATTTTAAAAAATAAAAT
>JAOXYD010230490.1:0-18027 GCA_028565735.1 Pinacopodium congolense
ACTTGATTTTAAAGCATAACCAAACTTTAAACAAGATTAAATGGAGAAAAAGCAAAGTCTTAACCATAGCTTTGTTTAGATTTCGTGAAGGACTTTAATCAGACATTAATTCTGTTTTCAAACTCAAATAAATCATCGAACATCAAATCCATAGCTCCTTTAAACATTTGGTAATTTTCTAGAATTTTTAAAAGTAATTAAAAATCGTTTTCAAAGTGTTTAAGCTAAGTTGTCATCTTTTTAGCCTTTTTCTAATTTTCAATCAATTTCCTTGGATTTTCCTAAATAATGGTAATCTAATCAACCTAGTAGTTAAGTAATTAATTCCCTGTGGGATCGACAATTGGAGTTTTAAATTTTACTCCACTTTATTACTTTTGCGAAAAGTGCACTTGCCTAAAAAGTACGTTGGTCTAAAAGTAAAAATCATGTCGAACAACTATCAATTTTTAAAGTCACCTAACCAACGCAACAAGTCCCATTTAATGGCCATGAAAAAAATATTGAGATATTTGGTTGGTTCATCATCTTTAGGTTTATGGTATCCTAAAAATGCATTCATTGGATTAATTGGTTATTCGGATGTGGATTATGCTGATAGTTTGTTAGATAAAAAGAGCACTTTTGATACTTGTCAATTTCTTGGTCATGCATTAGTGTCTTGGTTTAGCAAAAAGAAAATTTCGGTTGCTTTATCTACCGTCAAAGCGGAATATGTAGCGGCCGGTAGTTGTTGTGCACAACTTCTTTGGATTAGGCAACAACTTAGAGATTATGGCTTGGAAATGACCAAAATCCCTATTAAGTGTGATAATACTAGTGCCATTTGCCTAACTAAAAATCCAATTCAACATTCAAGAACCAAACATATTGAGATAAGGAATCATTTTATAAGAGATCAGATGCATAGTGGTGATATTGAATTGGAGCCCTTCGCATATCGGTATTATCCATTATCTAATGGTTTGATAAGGTTTGAGCTTGTGACGGTAAACAAGCATGGGAGACACCCCAATCTTATCCTATCATTTTGATTCTTTTCTATTTTAGTTTTTACTATTGATGTCATTTTAGTACGTTATTTTCTCTTTGTCTGTTTTGTTTCTACGAATGCAAGAATGGAGTTGTGATCTTTGCTTTTAAGTCATTACAACCTCTTTGATTTAGGGGAGTCCTTCTATTCTCATCCCCTTATTTGTGATTTTTTTTATTTTAGGACATTGCAGACAATGTCCCATTTATGTGTGGGGGTGGGACCAGTTTAAAAAATTTTCCATTTGTGCACCTGAATTGCTATGATTAATGTTGAATGTGAACTAGGAAATTTTGTTATAGTAGTTGGACTAAGAATTAAGATGTGTGCTTGAATTTGGATTAGAACACTTGAAACGAAGGTGAATCATATGGATTGATTAAAGTAGTTGGTTACATAAACCTAATCAATAACTGATACTTGAGAGATTAGGAGATGAATGGAATTTTGATGGATTTTAATATAAGCACATGTGAGATTTCAAGCCCATATGACTGCATTTCATAGTCATTCTATGTCTTTATTATGTGTGATGCTCCCTTAGGAAGATTACCTTAAATACTTACATGAAACCGATTTGAAACTATAAGATGTTTGCCTTATGGAAATGATTTAAGGCCTTCATTGTTTTTTTTTTAAAGCACTAAGCTTAAATGACCCACCAAGTTATTCTTCCCTTGGAAACCCCTTTGAGCCTTTTATCCTATTTGTTTTTGAATTAATCCCCTTACATTGAAACCCGAAAACCCTTTAACCATATACTGTCAAAAGTTTAATGACGTATTGAGTAAGCATTTTGATGTTTAGGGACTTTGTTTTGTATTATGAGATGTTTCAAAACCCTCTTATACTCTTTTGCATATTGATTGTGTTACTAGAATTTCCTTCTTTTTAGTGTTATTTAAAAAAACAAAAAGAAATCTATAAAAAAAGAAGAAAAAGAAAATAGAAGATCATTTTTTTTCCACTTTGGTTTGGCGATATTTTTGCATTTTTTAATAAAAAGAGCCTTTATTTCCGATGTTGAATAACAAGTAGTAGCATTAGTGAGTGATGAGTAGTTGTAGTTCCTTTTGTTCATTTGCTTAACTGAGAATTGATATTTGAGTGTCCCTTTTACTTGGTACATTGTTAATACTGGCGAGTAACCCCTTGATCCTTATTACAATACCTTAGCCCAAATCCCATTATAACCCTAAATCAAAGTCCTTTTGATTCAAAATGGCATGTAATCTATATGGCTGAGAATTGGTGAATCTGCAAGCCTATGGTAGAGAAGTCTCTTAGAGGGAGTCTTGAGTGAAACACCAACCTTAAACACTTGAGTAAAATGAGTGAATTCCTTGATGAAAGCCCATCTTAATTTTGTGTTTGCCTTTGGTCAATAGTGTCTACCTTTGACTTTTTTTATTGTTGATTGTAAAACAAACTACTAGTTCTACGCAAGTACACAGGTCATAATTTGTAGTAAAGAATGGATATCAATCCCACAAGGATTGAGTTTAGTCACCACTTAATTTAGGTTTTACTTTATTTAAGGAACAATTTAAGAAATTAAAAAACTAGAAAGTAAAATAAAAATTACTAAACTAATAATAAATAACTAATTGAGATGAAGTGTAGGAATTTGATATCCAAAGCTTAAGATTAGGAGTCGTTCTATCCCTATTTTGCTTCTTTCTTTACTTAATGATGCAATTTTGTTCAACCGAAGACTTTCTAATGCTTAATTACCATCTCTCAAGGTGCAATTAATTGTCCCTAGCCAAATAAATTAGGATTAATTACGATATCTCTAGACTTACTAACTTTTCCCAATCATTCAACTAGATATTAAGTAATCAAATACCTAACTCACCCTCTTGGATTATTGTAAGGTTTAAGTTCAATACATATTACAAACATCCATTCATTAAATCAAAAAGCAAGAGTTCTACAAAATAGTTCAACAACAACTGCTATGAAGTAATTAGCTACTCATAATCACAAACATTCCACAAACAATCATGTTTTCCCTGCTAAAAAGTAATAAGCAGAGGAAGAAAAATAAACTAGATGGAGCTTTGAGGGTCTTCTCTTCACTCTAAGAAAGCTAGTAAATTGGGTGTTGTGTTGTCTTGATGATTTCCAAGGAAGATTTTGTTTTCTACTTTTTGGTGCCAACAAAAACCGCTTCCTTGCCTCTTCTAGATGTTCCCTAATGAATGTTGGAGGCTCCAAGGGTTTTGAGCCCTTAAATACGTCAAAAGGAGTGTCCCAATAGTTAAAATCCTACTTTTGACTCATACAATAGTCAGTTCCGCTATCACCATTGTGCCTAGTCACGACCGTGATAAAGGGAGGTCATCCAAGTTGAGTCACGATCATGACCTTCCACGATCGTGACCTCCTACCTATAGCTTTGAACACACTCCACTCTTCTGGCTATAACTCCCTTTTCGGACCTTAGATTGACTTGAAATTTCAACTACAGACTCCTAACAGCTTGATATACCTCTTCACCAATTTTCATAACCATCTGAGCTCTCAATTCTACTTATGAGCCATCAAAACCACCTACCAAATATCCAAATTAGAAATACTATTTTCATCAACTATTCCCCAAACAAGATTAAAAACCCTTAAACACTAAATAAGATAAGGAAACAATAAAACACTTTAAAGATTATGGAAAGATGAAAAAGATTCAAAAACTGAAACAAACTAAAGCTAAAACATACAAAGAATCACTTAAAACACCTAAAAGCAATCTAGCAACGTAACTTAAAAGCACACTTATGATTTATGTGCTTTGAAAAAACGAGTATGATATATGTGGTAACTTTATGCTTGAGTTTGCCGAAGTTTGAAGGATTTGATGTACTAGATTTTCTTTGAAAATGATTTCACAGAATATCTTTGGTGCGTTTAAATTGCTTGAGAACAAACAATAGTTTAAGTGTAGAAGTATTTGATAGGATTGGAATATATTAAGTTTTCATATGAATTTAGATATGATTTCAATCTAATTTTATTGCTTCAATGCTCAAATTATCTTTGTTTTGCATTTGATGTTAGGTTAAATGTGTTTATACACATTTGGTATAAAAAAGGAGGAAGATAAGTTAATCCGAAGCAAAACGTTGATAATTCATTGAATCAAAAAGAAAGATTTCTACAAAATAGTTTAACAATAACTGCTATAAAGTATTTAGCTACTAATAATCACAAACAATCCACTAACAATCATGTTTTCCATGGTAAAAAGTAATAAAGAAAAGAATAAAAATAAGTTAAATGGAGCTTTGAAGGTCTTCTCTTCACTCTAAGAAAGCTGGAAAATTGAGTGTTGTGTTGTCTTGATGATTTCCAAGGAATATTGTGTTTTCCCCTTTTAGGTGCCACCAAAAACCTCTTCCTTGCCTCTTATGGATGTTCCCTAATAAATGTTGGAGGCTCGTAAGGTTTTGAGCACTTCAATATGTCCAAAGGAGTGTCCCAATACTTAAAATCCCACATTTGACTCATATAGGAGTCAGTTTTGCTATGACCATTTTGGCTAGTCACGACCATGATAGAGGAAGGTCATCCAAGGTGGGTCACGATCATGACCTCCTACCTGTAGCATTGAACACACTCCACTCTTTTGCCTATAACTCCCTCTCCGTACCTCAGATTGACTTGAAATTTGAACTAGATACTCCTAATAGCTTGATATTTCTCTACACCAATTTTAATAACCATCTGAGCTCTCAATTCTACTTATGAGCCATCAAATTCAAGTGCAAAATGTCTAAATCAGAAATACTGTTTCCTACAAAATGAACCACCCAAGTGCATTAACTATTCCCTAAACAAGATTAAAAAAACCCTTAAACATTAATTAAGATAAATAAATAATAAAACACTTCAAAGATCATGCAAAGATGACAAAGATTCAAAAGTTGAAACAAACTAAAGCTAAAACATACAAAGAAGCACTTAAAACACCTAAAAGCAATCTAGCCATATAAGTTAAAAGCACACTTATCATTTATGTGCATTGATGAAATGATTATGATATATGTAGTAACTTGATGCTTGAGTTTGTCAAAGTTTGAAGGATTGTCTGTACTAGATTTTCTTTGAAAATGATTTCACAGAATATCTTTGGTGTGTTTAAATTGCTTAAGGACAAAAAATAGTTTAAGTGTAGTACTATTTGATAGGATTGGAATGTATTGAGTTTTCATATGATTTCAATCCAATTTTCTTGCTTAAATGCTCAAATTATCTTCGTATTGCATTTTATGTTAGGTTAAATGTGTTTATACACATTTGGTATAAAAAAAGGAAGAAGATAAGTTAATCTGAACCAAAACGTTGATAATTCAATGAATCAAAAAGAAAGATTTCTATAAAATAGTTCAACAATAACTGCTATAAAGTTTTTAACTACTCATAATCATAAACAATCCACCAACAATCATGTTTTCCATGCTAAAAAGTAATAAAGAGAAGAATAAAAATAAGTTAGATGGAGTTTTGAAGGTCTTCTCTTCATTGTAACAAAGCTAGAAGATTGTGGTGATTTCCAAGGAAGATTGTGTTTTCCCCTTTTGGGTGCCACCAAAAACCTCTTCCTTGCCTCTTATAGATGTTCCCTAATGAATGTTGGAGGCTCTTAGGGTTTTGAGAACTTAAATATGTCCAAAGGAGTGTCCCAATACATAAAATCCCACGTTTGACTCATACAAGAGTCAGTTTCGCTATCACCATTGTGGCTAGTCAAGACCGTGATAGAGGGAGGTCATCCAAGATGGGTCACGATCATGACCTCCTACATGTGGCTTTGAACACACTCTACTCTTTTGGCCATAACTCCCTCTCCGTGCCTCAGAATTGACTTGAAATTTGAACTAGAGACTCCTAACAGCTTGATATTCCTCTTCACCAATTTTCATAACCATCTGATCTCTCAATTCTACTTATGAGCCATCAAAATCAACTGCAAAATATCCAAATAAAAAAATCCTATTTCCTAAGAAAAGAACCACCCAAGTGCATCAATTATTCCCCAAACAAGCTAAAAAACACCCTTAACCACGAAATAAGTTAAAGAAATAATAAAACACTTCAAAGATCATGTAAAGATGAAAAAGATGCAAAAGATGAAAGAAACTAAAGCTAAAGCACACAAAGAAGCACTTAAAACACCTAAAAACAATCTAGCAACACAACCTAAAAGCACACTTATCATTTATGTGCATTGATGAAATGATTATGATATATGTAGTAACTTGATGATTGAGTTTGTCGAAGTTTGAAGGATTTTATGTACTATATTTTATTTGAAAATGAATTCACATAATATCTTTTGTTTGTTTAAATTGCTTGAGGCCAAACAATAGTTTAAGTGTAGGAGTATTTGATAGGGTTGGAATGTATTGAGTTTTCATATGAATTTAGATATGATTTCAATCTAATTTTCTTTCTTAAATGCTCAAATTATCTTCGTTTTACATTTGATGTTAGGTTAAATATGTTTATACACATTTGTTATAAAAAAGGAGGAAGATAAGTTAATCCGAAGCAAAACATTGATAATTCATTGAATCAAAAAGAAAGATTTCTACAAAATAGTTCAACAACAACTGCTATAAAGTTTTTAGCTACTCATAATAACAAAAAATCCACCAACAATCATGTTTTCCATGGTAAAAATTAATAAAGAGAAGAATAAAAATAAGTTACATGGAGCTTTGAAGGTCTTCTCTTCACTCTAAGAAAGCTGGAAAATTGAGTGTTGTGTTGTTTTGAAGATTTCCAAGGAAGATTGTGTTTTCCCCTTTTGGGTGACACCAAAAACCTCTTCCTTGCCTATTCTGGATGTTCCCTAATGAATGTTGGAGGCTTCTAGGGTTTTAAGCCCTTAAATCTGTCCAAAGGAGTGTTCCAATACTTAAAATCCCACGTTTGACTCATACAGGAGTCAGTTCCGCTATCAGCATTGTGGCTAGTCACAACCGTGATAGAGGGAGATCATCCAAGGTGGGTCATGATCATGACCTTCCACGATCGTGACCTCCTATCTATAGCTTTGAACACACTCCACTCTTTTGGATATGACTCCCTCTTCAGACATCAAATTGACTTGAAATTTGAACTAAAAACTCCTAACAACTTGATATTCCTAGTCACCAATTTTCATAAGCATCTAAGCTCTCAATTCTATTATGAGCTATCCAAATTACCTACAAAATTTCCAAATAAGAAATTTCGTTCCTACAAAAAGAACCACCCAAGTGCATCAACTATTCCCCAAAGAAGCTAAAAAAACACCCTTAAACAATAAATAATTTAAAGAAATAATATAACACTTCAAAGAACATGTAAAGATGAAAAAGATGCAAAAGATGAAAGAAACTAAAGCTAAAGCACACAAAGAAGCACTTAAAACATCAACCATCTTTGTATTGGGTTATTCTTGTTTAATTTTCATTGATTTGTAGATATTATTTGAGTTATTTGATTTTTTAACCTTCAGTTTTTATATTCTTGATATGGTTTTGATTCTCTGATTAATTTTGGTATAATTATAAATTGTTTAATTTTTTAAGTTTAGAATTGATTTATGTTTAATGTGCTAGAGATTTTATTGGTAGGAAATATTTTTGAGGATTGAGATTGGTTGATGCTTTATTGATTATTAATATAGGTCGCATAAGTTTACATTAGGTAAAGCATCGAAATTTGGGTTTCTTTTAGCATTCATTAATTTTCTAGCTTTTAACATTTTATTTTAAATGTGGAACTCGTTTATTTAATATTTATGAGGATCAATTTTAATATGGGTGGTTAGTTTCCTTAAGGGATTGGAGATGTTAGAAGGATGAAGGAATGAAAATTTTGAGAATTATTTGAAAATCTAGGTTGGTTTAGGATTTAGGATAAATTGCATGAATTAGGAGTTACTTCTACGTTTAATCACCTTTTAAGTAACTATCTAATCCGAAAGCTAGGGTTAAACTTGTGACACATAATAGTTTGTAGTGATTCCCAAGAGTAGTAATATGTTAGCTGAATTTGTTAGGTTGCTTAATCAATTAATCTAGAATTACATTCCTTTATGATACACCTTTTGAGCTTATGAATAGGCGGCCTAAGTTAGTTGTTTCTTAGTAGTTAATGCATCTTCGCTATTGAACTTAAAGAGCCTATTCTAGATCATATAGACACAGGGACATTACTAGAACTTATTAGTTTTTTCTATTTTTGAGAAATTAAGGATTCAAGAGCTTAATTCAGTCTATAGGCTAAAACCATAATGACAGTACATTTTATTTAAATTCAAGGATTAGTGAACATCCCAAATTCCCAAAGACATCTCCACCCCATCTTTTATATTGTTATTCATATTTATAGTTGTTTTGCAATTGTTCTGTTATTTCATATTATTGCATCTTAGTTGTTTAGTTTCTATCATTTCAGGGAGTTGTCTTTTATCTTGTTTTCAACATTAGAAACAATAATTGCATCTCAACTCTCTGTAGTTTGACCATAGCTTGCCATTTATTGCATAGTTTGGTTGTTAGAAAATTTTTTATTTGATAGCTTGCAACGAATTCATTAGAGGACATAGTCCAAGGTTTTTGATATTGGTTAGTCAAAAGGTATTTGTTAGATTGAAAGCTTGGTCATTGGATGCTTAAAAAAAGAGAGGAGGACTTGGTCTTAATAACTTATGTTTTAGTAAGTGCATTTTCTCACCCAAGAAAGCTTAGCCATCCTTTTGGAATTAATTTGAATTAATTGACTATTCACCCACTAACTTTGCATGCATGGCTTATGTATGAAAATCAACTTTGCATGAAAACCTTCATCCTCTCCATTTATATGCTAAAGTTTTTGCTCAATTGATTTATTTTTTTTCTTTTTTTTCCAATTCCAACTTTTTTCCAACTCTAATTCATCCTAAAAAAAACCAATATGATCCAATTCTAACCCTAAATCAATAATTAAATGAAAAAAAACAAAACATAAATAAAAACACCAAAATGTTTAAGATTTACTCTAAAGTAGCACCAAACATAAAAGAAACACCGTGCTGATCATGCTAAACAAAAGTCATAGCATAAGTCCTAAAACACAACAAGTTCAATCTAAAATGCAAAGGAATAGATGCCAAATACTTAAAAAAATACAAACTAATGCACATCTATTAGTTCTTTATATGCAGAATATATTAGTAGTTTACTAGATAGAAAGAGTACATTTGGCATTTGTCAATTTCTTGGTCATGCATTACTCTTTTTGTTTTGTAAAAAGCAAAATTGACTGGCTTCATCTATAGCTAAAGCGGAGTACGCAACAGTTAGTAGTTGTTATGCACAAGTTATTTGGATTAGACAACAACTTAGAGATTATGGCATGGAGATAACTAAGATACCTATTAAGTGTGATAACACTAGTGCCATTTGCCTATCCAAGAACCCAATTCAATATTCAGAAACCAAGCATATTAAGATAAGACATCATTTTTTAAGAGATCATATGCATAATAGTAATAATGAAATGTAATTTGTTGACACACACTACCAATTAGCCGATATATTCACTAAAACAATGAATGAGGATAGATTTTATGTGATAAAGAGAGAATTGAGCATGATTGATAGTACATCTATTAGATTTTTATATGTTTATAAAAGTTTTCTCCCCTATTGATTTATGTTCACATGCATTTTTTAGTTCTTTCTAATAATGTCAAAAGGGGGGAGAGATATGTGTGATATTATATTGATTTCTGAAATGCTTATGTTGAGAGGGAGTTTTAAAAAGGTTGATGCATGAACTAAGGAGGAGTTTTAGTTGTTTTTGGCATGATTGAAGAAATGTTATAAATTTCTCATCTTGAAATGTGTTTGACCCTTTAATGATATCACGTGCTTTGTCATCATAAAAAATGTGAGATTTTTGAACTAAGGGAGGTTCCAATATTAAATTTGATGATAACAAAACATCACTATTGCTAATGATTTGAGCTTGCATTGTAAAATTCAAAGATAGGTTTATTTTAAGGTGATTACATGTGTAAAACTTGAAGTTTGAAGGAATGAGATGAAGCTAATGGAATAATAAGAGATATGGAAGCTACAAGACCTTAGCTAGGATGCCTTGCATACAATTGTAAGTTTTACTTATTATTCAATTAACCTTAGGGCTCAACATTGATCATGCATTGCATGTAGTGCCTCCTATGTTACATAGAGTTTAATTTCATAGTAAATCCACTTTTTGAAGTTAATTAAATCATGTTCCTTTCTTATATGGCCTCAAATTGTGTCCCAAGACTTGTTTGAAGCCTATTTTGTACTAGGATAATGTCTGAAATTGTTTGGATTTGTTTAAAGTTGGATTCTTGTTTATTAGGGAGTAATACAATGATCAGGCATCCAGGAGTCCGCCATTTTACCTCTTGGAGCCCACCACATAAGTCCTCCCCCAACGCTACTTGTTTCCTTATTTAGAATTAATTATAGTTAAACCTTATTGTAGCTAAAAAAAAATATAAAGTTGTAGTAGAACACACATTTTTAAAATTCTCAAATCAAAATTGAAAGATCATCATCCTCATGTGTTCAAGATACCACCACATTGCACTATTTTAGTTTTCTCTTGTCTCTACCATCTCCAATCTATTTTTTTAATTATGAGATAGTTATTTGATGTTAGATTAAGTTTTTATGATTTGAATTAATCATATTCCCAATTTTTAAGTTGATTATTTTGATATATTATAGCTTTATCTTTCAACTTCATTAAAACAAATTATATTTCTTTGTATCTATCTTGATATTGATTCTCAACACATTAGTATGTTGAAAAACTTTGAAATTGTATGTTTCTATTTACTTAAGGTTCCTAGAGGTTGTCTGATTTTTATTTCAATTTCTGGAAGATTATTTTTTAGTTTTCAGGTCTGTTCTTTTTAGGGATACCAAATATGTGTAGACGTTTTTGTCATAATTTTCAACGTATTTCTAGACATTTTAATCAGATTCTAAAATCTTGAAATAATTATTTTCTGGTTTTTAAAGTGTCTTAGAGTGTGTTTCATATTTTGTTCAAATTTTTATAAGGATTTTTTAGTGGCTTTAAAAATCATTTTCCAAATACACCTAAATTGTCACTATTTTTCTATTCTTATGTTTACTGCATCTTTAGAACATCTAAATCAGGTTTTGGGTGTATAGGCTTGTTTTTTCTAATTTTTTTATGATATTAGGATAATCAAAGTATTTTTATTTTAATTTTTTAGAACTTATATCTTCTATTTAGTATCTATATTTGAAGACTTCCTTAAAAAGTCTAGATTGTGTGCACTAGATTTGATTCATAAGTTTGGGCATTTAAATTAGTTTTATTTGCTTTCAAATTTTTGTTTTATGCTTTTTAAGTCCTAAGGAGCATCATTGCCTATCAAACGGATTTTTAGAGGCTTGTTTAAGTGTTCCAAGGCATTTTATATCTTATCTATCAAAGATGTCCAAGTTTGGTTCAAGTGAGTTTCTTAGATTGTGTTTTCATCATCATACATGTTTTTAGTGCATCAATCAATCACATTTATTTTTGTTTAAGTTTTCATTAGGATCATTCATATCAAAGTGAAAGAATTAAATCCCTAAGATTGATTTGTGGCTTAAGTGAAATACTTTCTTAAGTGTCTTAGTTACTTGCGATGGGGTTATTTGATCTGTTGTTGATGGTTAAGCAAGTGAAGGCTCCACTTTGTCATATAAAGATTGTTTATAAGGTTTCTCTTCACTTTAACAAAGGAAGATTTTTTTTTTCAAGGCTCCTTCTTATCTTAAAAGATTTGGTTGTAAGGTCTCATCTTTGCCTAGAAAATTATTAGTCTTATAAGGGTTACTTTTCACCCTATAAGAAGATTGTATTGTTTTTTTTATTAGAGTTAATAGTAAAGAAAAATATCCAACAAGTATTTTGAGAGGACAGGTAACATTTTTTTAGGATAACTGAGGGGCCATTTGATTGAGCTTTTGGTTGTGGATGTTATATTTTTGTATTGGGTTTTGTGTATTTTTATAGATTTTTATGTGGTTTGTCTTGATTTTTGTGTTGTATTAGAGTGTTTTTTTTAGATTTCTGTGATGTTCTTTATTGATTTTTGTATTTAGAAAATCTGAAAACTAAATCTAAAAACCGAAGCCGAACCAAATGGGTAGTGAATCACAAAATTTTAGGATTCAATTTATTGGTTATTAGACAAAAATTTAAGGTTTAAGGTGTTTGGTATATTTTAATAAAATATACTACATTTATCCCTCTGTAGGGTAGCTGTTCATTAGCTGTATCTCAAAGCTCAGACAAAGAGAATCCATTTGGACAATCATATGCATGAAGATGTCTTAGAATTTGTAGTTCTTTAGACAAAAGCTTTTAATTGGTAGACAAAAATTATAGATTAGTGAATCACAAGAGGCCAAAAATTCAATAAATAAAAATTAATGGAAACATAAATAAAAACGAGCTTACAAAAGAGAGAATAAATTAAAATGACAATATTGAGCTGGTGACACGCAAGATCTTATCACATGCAAACAGTACAACCAAAGTTTGAACTTAATTTTGGTAGTTCCTCATGTTAAAAAAATGGTTGATTTAAAAATATATTTTTTCTTATTTTAAATTACAAAAAAAATTTAATACTAATTTAAAAAAAACAATCTTCTATTGAACGTAAAATATTTATTTTAACAAAAAATTTTATATAAGTATTTTTTGTGTGATAAAGTATATATATATTTAAAACTGAGTTTAATATTAAATTTGTTAAAATAATTAGATAAAGTTTTAATAACAAGTTTATTTTAAATTTTCTGATACCATTAAACAATTTTAAATAAATAATCAAAACTGAGTATCTTTTATCCTATATATATATATATATATAGATTACGTACAAAATTGAAACTTCAAATGACAACTCATGACCATCACTTATTCAAAGTAGATATGTAGCATGCAAGACTATATCCGAACTTTATTTTTATGTGGCCTCCAACACAAGATTTAAAAATTTAGATTAAAATTTAAAAGATATGGATAAATTGTAAAAAGAAAGCAATATTTTATTAATCATATATATTAATAAACTAAATAATTAAGTAACCTAACCAAAAAAAGAAAATCCACGGACCAATTGGAGCACACCATCTCTATACAGTGAAGACCTAACTCAGCTCCAAAATTTCAGAAAGATTAAATCGGGCTTTCCAAGTGGGAAGTAGCTGTACCTCACGCATGGGGTTGCGTGAAAAATTAAAAACAATAAAAACTGGATACAGAAGACTGTGGTCTTGTGGAGAGTGAGAGATTCGAGGTTATAGAGTATGAATTTATGTTGATTCCAGAGGTTACTGTACAAAAGAATATTTGTATTTTAATTGTTTAAAACATGGAGTATAAAAATTTAAATGAATAATTTAATATAGATATTTGGTTCGTATAATTGACGTCATCAACTTAATATAAATAAAGTCACCTTTCCTAATAACAAATCATGGAAATATTTTATTTTATAAAAGTATTCTCTCTTCGCTAATCTAACTTTTTTTTTATAAATATTTTGTAGAGCTTCTGGAGCTTTTAAAAAGGAGGATGTGGATTAGTGGAGTACAAGCTGGCTGACTGAAAGTGAAATGTGAATGTCTGAATTTTGAATCTTATGTTAACCCCTTCTTAAGTTTCAATAAGAACAAACGGTACTATTCACTTTCTAGAGAAAAAGAAAAAAGAGAAAGTGTTTGAATTACATAACATAATCACCCATCTTGAAATGTATTATAGTATAACAGACAAAATGAGAATGAAAAGAGAAAAAGAAAGAAAGTGACCCACATGAGCATCTTAAGTCAATATAGCGTCACCCTTTATTTACTTTTGCCGGGGTTAACTTTTCATTTTACAAGACCATTAATTTTCACAAAAATTTTAAGGAATTATTTAGTAATTATAATAATTATAGATAATACAATATAAATTATATGTAATTATAATTAATTTTTAATTAAATCTTATTTTATTACCTTTTTGTTTTTTTTTCCCCAAGAGACATCATTAAAACGGCCAACTCACACCTTTCATGACCATATATAATTGCAAGCTTGATTAGCAAACACAAAGTTATCAATGTCCCTGAGATTCATTGTAATATCCCACTCTTTGTCTCTTGGTGAGTTTTAAATTATTGGAGCAAAATTGTTGACATGCATGTGACCCATCTCACATTTGCTAGGACCTAAGCTTATGAGAATTTTAGCAAGAAACTAGGAGTTAGAGATGTTTTATTTTATTTTCCCACTTTGACTAATGATTATCAATGATTATATAAATTTTTTTAAAAATACTTTTACATATTTTAAATTATTTATTGATATAATAATTATTTTATATATTTTTTAATGATATCGCTTACTTTTTGGTACCCTTTTTTAAAATTAAATATAGAAACAAAGAGTCAGAGAAACCGAGCTTCCAGACTGGAAACACTTGTATGGCTCCATGATCATGAAGACAAATCTGAAAATCTTGAACCACAACCAAAAAAAAAAAGAAGAAGATATTTTATGGAGGATGAAAGGGTTGGTATAGAAGAAGGGTTAGGAAGGGTTTCAAAGGCAACTTGGCTTGAAATCAAGGTCAGCTTCATAATTCAATTCACTTCTTCAACCACCTGCAAGCTGTCTTTGAAAAATATTTCAAAGTCATGGTCATATCAATAAAATTTAAGACTATAATTGTGGATCTTATGATTTATTGTCAACCACATAACGTTCATGGAAGTAAACATTACAGTACAAGGACACGGTACACATTTTTAAATTGACTATGCTTGTCGCAATCTCAAAATTCACCTGTTGAAAATTTAGTAAAAATGAGAAAATTTTTCCTTAAAATTTATCTAAAATATTTAATAATTAAAATTTTAATTTTTGTGAAATAAACCCTAAAGTTATAAATTATAATTAAGGATTTTTTTAATGTAGCGTGAGTTTTATTTTCATGTCTGTTTAATTATTAAAGGATATATCTAATTATAATTTATAAATTTAATTTTCAATCAATTAAATTTTAACGAAAATCTAACGATTAAATTGAATTTTTAATAGAAAAATCTGACTTATTATTCAAAGAGTTAAGTTTTTTACACTAAAAAAAAGGATATTTACACTGCATATATACAGTAGTAGGCTGTCGGTGGATCATATAAAAATTAGGGTTTATTAAATTTAATCAAACTTCATTAACTGTTTTGTTACCTTTGTCTGATGTGCACTTGGAGCTATGAATCATGTCATTATCTAATAAACAATTCTCACACTTTGTGTGGAGAAATAGACTTTCCTTCTTTTGTTCTGAAAGGAACTTTAATCCTACCACTACAAGAATTCTATATCATTAACATGAAGTCATTGGAATTAGACATTGACACCTACGTAATGCAATTTTCATTTAAAAATGGGAAATCAAAAGATTAAGACATTTAACCCTTTGCTCTCTCAATTATAAGCTTTTGATGTGATTTTTTTTCAAACTTTAACAAAAAATAAATACCATACCTAATCTAGTGCTCTTAGCTTAACCTACTCCATTTCTAATTGAGAAGTTAAAACTTTATTTAGAAACTTAACTCTTTTAAGTGTCTTTCCTCTTCTTTGCCAGTCTTATCTTGTTTTAGCTTTTATGAAATAAAGCTAAAATTGAAAAGACAATTTCATTCATTTAATCTACCCATAATGTTAATTAGATCAAATATTTCATTTTGGTTTACTAATTAATCAAACTCATCTTTCACTTGCGTTAAATCGCTAAATTTCATTAGGTCTTGTTTTGACATCATATTAATTTTAATAAGGCAACTTTTTTCCTTATAAATTGCTCATTTAAAAATTTGGATTAACTATGCTGTATTTTTCTATAGTTTAACTCTTTTCTTTTATTTTAGTCATTATTTCTTTTTAAAATTATTATTTGTTTCTTGTATTTCATGCTTATTATCACTTGATCTCGTATTATTTTTTAAAAATTTGATGGAGAAACGAAAAATAATTTTATTTCTACTTAAATTTAATTACGTAATTTGAGATAGTCTCCTTCTAATTGACCGATCGCCAGCGCTGAAGCGTGACACAAATATAACAATGTTTAGTCATGTAATAAGCCTAAAACTAAAACAATGTTGCTTTTGATTTCTCTATATAATTTTTTGACAAAGAATAATGAGAGAGGGATTGAGTGACAATAAATGAAAAGTACAGGGAGTAAATAATAATTTTTGAAAATTAGAAATTAAAATTAAAAAAAAACAGACCATAAGAAAGTATAATGAAATTATCATAGACAAACCTGTTCACATGTCAAAAAGTACTAGCGACAAACCTGTTCACAGGTCAAATTCAATAGTCAAAAATAAAATCTTGCCAAAAAACAAAAAACCAATTCGATCTACTTGATAGTTTATTTAGTACACATGGAAAGATAAGATATATAAAAAAAGATCATAACAATTAAGATTGAAACCTATAAACATTAAAAGATTTGAGTGATTTTAATTATTTAGAATTTGATAAAAAGTATCATTTTAATTTTAACGTTTTTTATTAATATTCAAGTTAGATTATAATATTTTAAAAATATTTAAAAGGAATTACAATATTTTAAAAATATTTAAAATAAATTCTGATCTAAATTTTATTAAATATTAGATTAATAGTTTTTGAATATTTTTAAAATATTAAATTTGGCCTAAACACGTTATCATTGATATTTTTCAGTACTAAAGTCTAGATATTGTATTGCAATTTGGGAAGCTGCAGTGAGCAGAGGGTGAATGGAACCAAAACCAACTTGCTTGCAATTTGTTCAGTCACATCAGAATAATAACAACTTTTTTTTTTTTTGTTCTTGCATTCATTCAGTCTCTTTGGTTTCTGATATATTCTCTATTAGGGAATGGACATGGACCCTTGTTGTAGTGACCATTTCATGTTTCTTTCTTTCTTTCTTTCAGTGGGTCCTAAAGTCCCAATTGCATTTTGTTATTTTAACTACATTCCTATCTTCTCTTCTTTCTTTCTTTTTTTTTTAATCATTATGTCCAACTTAATTGAAAATTACCATCTTCATTAGCAAGTGTTGTATTTCTGATTCCATCAAGAATTCTGCTACAAGATGAAGTCTCCTTTTTTATGCTTTCAAGTGGTCGGGGAAAAGAAAGCAGAACTTCTGTTTTTTTCTGTAATGATTAACATTATCAGCTTGATTAGTTTAAGAGCAAATTCCTTTCACAGGATATAGAACCTCTGAGTCAGTTCCACTCTTCCTCATTTTGGATTACAATGAATTATTCTTTCATATGGGTAGAATCTACAATTTTTATTTTTAGGATGCATATGATATAACTTTTTATGTATGTAGCAATTCATATATTATATGATTAAATCATTTATTAAACATACTAACTATTCATAATTAAAACCTAAATAATGTTTACAGGTTTTATTGTATTTTCATTTGTAATTAACAATGTTCTTTATGAGTTATAGTGCTCCTCTTTAATTTTCAACCTCTTAAACAAGAGAACTTCTAAAATAGATTAAGAATATGTTTAATTCAATTTTTCGTTTTTTTATTTTTGTTTTTTACATATAAAAATTAATGTAAATTATTTTCATTAGTTTTTATAATTTTTTATTGATTTTTTGTATTTTTATTAAAAATTAGAAATCAAAATCAAATTAATGTTGTAAAAATTGGACCGAACATCGAACTGGTAAAGGAAGGGGTTAAGGGTTTAAAGGTTCAACTGGTATAAAATCATTATAAAATTCGTATTGAACTGATGTAAAATAATAAGATGTATAAATTATTTATATATTTTTTTTTAATCTTTTACTAAATTATAATATCAAAAATATATTATATTAAAAATTTTCATTTTAATGTTTATT
>JAOXYD010230508.1:0-18023 GCA_028565735.1 Pinacopodium congolense
TTTGCATTTTAGGTTGAATATTGGCTTAGTGATTGCATTTAGTTTTCCAATTGAATTAGGTTGATAGTTTTGAGTTTGCGAAAAAGTTTAAAAAGTCTTAATACCCAATTCACCCCCCCTCTTGGGTGCCATAGGACTTACAATACACATAATGACTTAGAAAATTCTACCAAAAATAATTTAATGATAGAAGGACCTTTACGCATCCTAGACAAAATACTCAACAAAGTTTTTATAATGATCTTAGACATAGAAATGATTTTAAGAATGCATTTGGGACTTACACTCCATTACTTTGCACATATTGTAGCTATCATGGACACGCTTCTTATTTTTGCTATGACTGCCTAAACAATTTCTCAAATGGTTATAAACACATCAACTTTCATAAGACAAAAACCATATGGATTATAAAAATCAAATAATTTTTATTTCTAAATTTCTATTTACCGAAGTTTATTGTTTATTAATTATTTTTGATTATTGTTTTAGACTTGCAAAGTATATATCAATGTTTTCATTGGTTCGGTCCACCGAACCCTGACATTGGTCGACCTAATGTAGTTTGGTCGATCAATGGATAGGTCTGGTTAACCAAAAGAATAAAGCCTAAGTGTTTAGTCAACTGATGCCATGGTTTGGTTGATCGATAGGTTGAAAAATCACATTTTTTCTCTGATTGACCTGTGCTTCACCAGTACCTGTGTTTCGGCTACATCTATTAAATCCTTAACTTTAAATTTATGATAGCTTTTTAATTTTTATTTGCATAATTTTTAGTTAAATATATTATTTTAAAAAGGTATAAGTTAGGTATACGGACATCTAAAGACCCTAGATAAGATGGGTACCTAAAATTGTTGTTATTTGTCTTATAGGATAAGAGAAGAAATAAATGGTATGTAGACAGTGGTTGCTCATGACATATGATTGGGGACCCCTTACAGTTTATCACATTCAAAAGTAAGGATAGAGGATTTGTTATGATTGGAGACAATGCCAAGGGTAAGGTAATTGGCATTAGAAAAGTAGGAAAGATAACTGTCCTTTAATTGATAATGTCCTACTTATTGAAGGTTTGAAACATAACTTATTAAGTGTAAGTCAATTATTTGATAAGAACTACAAAGTTAGTTTTGTATAAGATGAATGTGTTGTGTCTAAGATAGATAACGATAGTATCGTGTTCTTTGGAAAACGAGAAGGAAATATTTACAATGTTGATCTATATTGTGTTACTAATCTTAAAGATAAGTATTTAATTTCCTTGAGTGAATACGCTTGAACTTGGCATTGACGACTTGGACATACAAGTATGGATCTCTTCTTGTAGCTCAATTCGAAACAACTTGTTAGAGGACTTCCAACTATAAAGTATAAAAAAGACAAAATTTGTGGAGCATGTCAAATGGGAAAATAAGTAAGAAGCTCCTTTTAGAGCAAGAAATTGGCAACATCTTCTAGACCCCTTGAACTAATTCATATGGATCTATTTGGTCCTACTAAAGTAGCTAGCTTAGGAGGAAAATCATATGCATTTGTTATTCTTGATGATTTCAGTCGTTTTACTTGGGTCTTATTCTTAAGTTCGAAAGATGAATATTTTAAAACTTTTGTTAGTTTTGCAAAGAAAATTCAAAATGAAAAATCCTTATCTATTGTATCCATTAAAAGTGATCATAGTAGAGAATTAAAAAAATGATATGTTTTAATGCTGTTGTGATGATTATGGCATTGTGCATAATTTTTTTGCACCTAGGACACCTCAACAAAATGGTGTAGTAGAAAGGAAAAATAGATCTTTACAAGACATGGCACGAACTATGATAAATGAATATGATTTGCCAAAATATTTTTGGGACGAAGCCATTGCATTTGCATGTCACTTCATAAATAAGGTGAACATTAGATATAAGTTAGATAAAAACACCTTATGAACTTTTGAATGGCAAGAAACTAAGAATTAGTCATTTCAAAATTTTTGGTTGAAAATGCTATATTATGAATACTAAAGATAATTTAGGAAAATTTGATTATAAAAATAATGAAGGTGTTTTCTTAGGATAATCATTATCTAGCAAAGCATATAGAGTTTACAACAAGAACTATCATTTTGTATAAGAAACTATGCATGTTATTTTTAACGAAACTAATCCTTTCAAAAGAAAGAAAGTACTTAAGTTTGATGATGTAGATTTATCCAAGGGATTAGAACATCTCTCACTTGAAGACAATGGATAAACAGCACAAATTGTTGAACCAAGTAGAGAAGGAGGACATGAAGAGCTACTAAGAAATTGGAGATACAAAAAGGATCATCCCACTAATCAAATTATAGGTGATGTTCACTAAGGGGTAACCACTAGATCTCAACTTAATTTATCTCATATTGCTTTCATTTCAAAGATTGAACCTAAAACAATAGAAGAAGCTCTAGTTGATAAGAATTGGATTTAGCAATGAATGAGGAATTGGAACAATTTCAATGAATCAAAGTTTGGATCTTAGTACCTAGACTTTTAGATCATCCTATAATAGGTACTAAATGGGTTTTTAAGAATAAACTAGATTGACAATGTAACATCATTAGAAATAAAGTAAGACTAGTGGCTAAGAGGTATAACTAAGAAGAAGGAAGAGATTATGAAGAGACGTTTGCTCCTGTAACTAGATTAGAGGCTATTAGACTACTTCTTGCATTTGCATCTCACATAGGTTTTAAACTATTTCAAATGGATGTCAAAAGTTCATTTTAAAATGGCCTTATTCATAAAGAAGTGTATGATGAACAACCCCCCGATTTTGAAAATCATGATACATTCGAACATGTTTTTAAAATTTTTAAAGCATTATATAGTCTAAAAAAAGCACCTTGGTATGATAGATTGGGTACCTTATTTCTTGGGAATAGTTTTGAAAAATGGAAAGTAGGCACCACTTTGTTTATTAAGAAAGATTAAAATTCTTTATTAATTGTTCAACTATATGTTGGTTATATTATTTTTTGTGTTATTGATAAAAGTTTGTGTAAAGAATTTTCTAAGTGTATGAGTAGGGAGTTCGAAATGAGCATGATGGGAGAATTTAATTTCTTCCCAGGACTCCAAATCAAGTAATTAAAGGATGGAATCTTCATAAATCAATCAAAGTATACACGAGAACTTCTGAAGCATATCGGTATGGATCAAAAAAAGCCCTTAGGCACTCCCATGAGCATATCCATCAAATTTAATAAAGATGAAGATGGAAAAGTCGTAGATGAAAAACTATATTGAGGTTTGACAAGTAGTTTGGTGTATTTAACTACTAGTTGTCTTGACATTATGTTTAGTGTTTGTTTATGTGCACGCTTTCAATCTTCTCCTAAAGAATCACATTTACTAGCTATTAAATGTATTTTGTGCTATCTAAGCAGTACGATGCATTTAGGACTTTGATATCCTAAAAATAATTGTTTGGATTTAATTGGGTATTCTGATGCTGATTATGCTTGTAGTTTACTAGATAGTAAAACTACATCTAGTGCATGTCATTTCTTAGGAACTGCTTTAGTTTTATAATTTTTTTGAAAATAAAATTTTATTGCATTATCTACAGTGGAAGTCGAATATATAGCTACCGGTGGTTGCTGTACTCAAGTCTTATGGCTTTAATAACTTAAAGGCTATGGTTTGCATCTTCATAGAATTCTAATTTGATGTGATAAAACAAGTACCATTTGTTTGACTAAGAATCCCATCAAACACATTAGGACTAAACATATTGAAATTTTTTATCATTTTATTCGTGACCATGTGCAAAATGGAGATATTGAACTTAAATTTGTTGATACATTGCATCAACTAGTGGATATCTTTACTAAACCGTTGTGTGAAGATCTTTTTTTATTATTGCACGGAAAATTGGTATGATCGATGGTCATTCCCTTTAATTTTTATGTTTACACCTTGTAAGTTGATTATAAAAAGGGGGCAATGTATGTGATATTAATATTATACACAAGTTTAAGGGTAATCAAATATGCATGAAGTGATGGGGAGTTGGTTAGATATGAAACTTGATCCCTTATTGCATTTATTCTATTGATTGTATTGTTTTAATATCACATAGTTTAGTCATTAACACAAGGGGGAGATTAATGAACCAAAGGAGGTTCCATCTAATTTTTGATGATGACAAAACACTCTTTCTACTATTCTATTTGTTTAAAGTATGCTATAAAGATAGGTACATCTCAAACAAAAAGTTGATCTAAAGTGTAGAGGTCACTGTTAAGGGAAGATCGACTGACTGAATAGACATCGGACGATCGAAGGCATCAAAACAAAGAATCGATTAACCAATGTCAATGATTCGGTCGATCTAATATGGCTAATCATGAGATCGTTTGACCAAATAAGAACAACAGTTGAAAGAACAAATATTAGTCGACAGACTAAATCTACCAGTCAACTAAATAAAGAAAAACAACAAAGACTGGTTAACTGAAGGTGTATATCGGTCGACTGAATAAAGAAGATTACGTAGCAAATTATTAGGAACATTCATATTGTTTAATGGTCAAAATAATTATACGACATTTAAGAGAGTTAATGAACAGATGATTATTGGAGATTCTCCCCAACGGCTAATTGATCCATGTTTACTAATATAAATAGAAGATTAAGGAACTCAAAAAAAGGTCTTGAGAACGAGTCTCTATCAAAGTTTAAAAATGTTATGCTTAAGTTGTGTGAGATATAAGCTCGTGTAGAACAGTTGTGAATTTGATTTCTGTGAGGTTATTATTGAGCCTTTATAAAGGAGAGTTAAGAGGCTATTCTTGAGTCTATAAAAAGTATTTGTCAAAAGGTTATACTTGAGCCTTTTAAAAAGTGAGGAGGGTTATCTTTGAATTTAAAAGGAGTTAGTAAGTTAAATTTATATTTACATTGCTTATTTCATCTTCAATAAAGTCCAAATTTCTTTTCATTTTATTTGTTTCATATTTATTTTATCTTCCCCAAATTTATTGAATTGTTTTGTGTGATACATAAATTTTTTAGAACCTAATTCACCCCCCCTTAGGTGTCATTTAGGACAAACACAAATGATAGATAGTATAAAACATCTAAATACAATAGATCATAAGTTGTAAAAAGTAAATGACACATTTAAGTTCTCTTATTATACAAGGTGCTTAAAAACTAAGCTCTCTCAGAAAATTTATATGTACATATAATTTTACATGATTTCTTAGTTTCTCCTAATCATACAAAATCTAGTAATGTAAATATCATTTTAATTAACATTATTTTATCCTTTTAATAGTACATCATGTACCTTTATCTCTGTAATAAAAATCATTAAGATTGCCCTCATATCAAATTAGACTTCATCCTTTGTGGATTCAAAACATTCACATTAATAAGTATCACTCAATTTTAACATTCAAATTTTCAAGTATGACTTAAGTTCATTTCATATTTCTAAAACATCAAGATAACGTAACCAAGACAATAATGTACATCCCTTTTACATGTCACTAATTGTAATTTTCTTTCTTCTCTCACTGGATTCAATAATATGTTTTAGAAATTAGCCTTTTGGTCTTGGAGATACCTTTAATGTCCAATGACCTATAAAATAAAATTTTAATGTGTTCTTAGTACCCTCATAAATTAAGGTCCTTTAGGATTAATTGGCCATGTACCTTTAATCTCTATAATAAAAATCATTAAGATTGTCCTCATATCAAATTAAACTTCATCATTCATGGATTTAAAAAATTAAAATTAATAATTACCACTCAATTTTAAAATTTAATTTGTCAAATATGACTTAATTTCATTTCATATTCCAAAAACTTCAAAATAACATAACTAAGATAAAAATATACCTCCCTTTTACGTGTCACTAATTGTGATTTTATTTCCTCTCTCACTTTGTTAAGCAACATGTCTTGGAAATTATCCTTTTGGTTTTAGAGATACCTTTGATGTCCATTGACCTATAAAACAAAATTTTAATGTGTTCTTAGTACCCATACCAATTAAGGTCCTTTCTTAATTAGTTTTCTCTTATTGTATCTTCTTGGTACATTATTCTATCTTCTTAGTTTATCATAACAAAATCTTTCAAAATGTTTATAATATCCTCAATAATTTTAAAACAAGGGTGTATAAATCCTATTTATAAGTTCATATACATATCTAGTTATTGATTCATTATAATTTATTATGTATCGATTAGGCCTAAGGGGGTGAATTTTTGTCCTAACTTTAGGTCTATATGCATTTGTATTACTCCTATTGTATTACTCCTATCATAATCTATTATCATAAGATATTTATGCATGTGAGAAGTGTGTGAATAAATACTATTTTGTCTATTATTATAAATCACTAAATAGATTGTGTACAAAATTTGTGTCTATTTTTTCCTTAGTGAATTTCCCACTTAATTCCTGATTTAGTTCCATATATGAATGCATGGTATGTTTCTTCTAGATTAGGATCTAGAAGATGATAAAATATTTTCATAAGATGGCCTAGGTATATGTTCATCTTCTAGATTCTTTCCTTTAACAAAGGTATTTTAACTTGATAGTGAATTTTCATAGGTAAAACTTAACCCACACCTATTATTTGAAGGCTTTTGATAACTTAACAATCACTTTAACATTTACCTTTAGTAAATTTAGACATTGAATTCTTAAGACTTTCTACTTCCTTTTTTAAATCAGCATTTCCTTCTCTCAATTTTCACACGTCATAATATTCCCCATTCTTTGATTTTGCAATTCAATTTTTAAATTTTCATGTTCTAATTTGCATGCTTATAAAAGTTTCAACATTTCTTTATATTTGTAGGATAGTTTTTATTTTTCATAAACATACATTATAAGCATTTAAATAATTCATTATAAGTTAACTCATAAACATAATCATCCTTATCATTATAATTAGAGTTTGAAAAAAAGCACCTTATCATCATTATTACAAAAAATTGAGTGAGATGGTATCTCATCATAAGAAGCATATGTGAGCCATTTCTTCCTTCGCATGCTTATTCTCCTCTTCTTCAAGTTGGTTGGTACCTCTATGAGTAATCTCCCTTATATGAAAAATCTTCAGGGCAAATTCATAACTAGAAACTCTATTGAAAAATTCCCCACTTAATATATAAAATAAATATGTACAATTTTATTATTAAGAAGAATAAGTATTTTATCCCTTTAATCCCACTTACTTTCATCCTTTGGTACTACGGTCTCTACATTATCTATTTTTATTTTTTTTATTGGAGTATGAGGGCTATTTTTTACAATTTTCCAAAAATTTACTCTTATAAATAGAAGGAAGTGTTGCATCCTAATTTTCCAAAGCCCATAATCATTTACTTTTAAAATAAGGGAGCCTAACTATATTTTTACTATTAAGAGGTGTTATTCTTGATCTTATACTCACTATATCATCATAAATAAACCTACGTAGGTCCTAAATCAAATGCCAATTGTTAGCCCTTATGTGGCACCTAAAAGGAGCTTAATTAGGCCATTATAAAATTTTTAAAACCTTTGTATGTAATTAAAATTTTCTCTCTTAATATAATGCAGAATATAAAAAACATATAATGAATATTATAATAATGTGTCTTAAATTAAAATAAATTTAAAAAGTAAGGAGAAAGGAAAGTGTGGCACAAACCAAGTTATGGTCTATCTACACTATAAATTACTAATATAAAATAATACTAAATAAAAGCAAGCACACCTTGTTAACAAGTAATATAAAATGGTGAGTAAATTAATTATCGCATTCCACAAGGACCAAAATGCAAATACCAAGTCAACTGATGTTTAATTACTTAGACAATTAAGTTTTGATTAAAGAAAATTTAAAATTAACAATTAATCAAATAATAAAAATACATTCTAATACCGAATTATGACTAATACTTTTCCGAAGATATAAACTAGCTAAGGCTTTGGATTTCAATGGGTTAATCATGTTTACTTGTATGTGGGGAATGATTTAGGGCCCACTTCACTCAATAAAGACATTATTACTTGTCATAGGAACATCTTTTCTTTTCTAAACTCAAATTACCTACTTGGTCCATAAGTAACTAGGAATAAAAGACGTGAAAAATAAGAAGTCTAAATCTAACTTTGTTAAATTTAGGAATCTTTACACAAGACTCCAAGGCTTACTCCATTCTGAGATTCAAGTATATTACCCAACTGATTTTCCAACAATTAAAACCTAATGGTCATGGATTTTCAATTAACTAATGCTTTAACTTAGGCGATGATTTCAATCGATGATACACAAAATTAGCTCAAATAAATCTATCTTTTATTGTTCAAATTCACAATTAATTTGAAACCAACTTTTTAGCAAGTGCACTGGTTGTAACAAGTAATATAGTGGAGTATTTTTAAGACTCCGATTATAGATCCCATGAGGAATTGTACATGTGATTATCAGTACGAAGTCAATTAGATTAGAATTATCTAGAGACCCAAGGTGTGCTTATAAATTAAGAAATTAAAATAAAATTACAAAACAAACCTAAAAAGCCTATGAAACTTCTAATCAATTGTAAAAGAGTTTAAGGTTAATTTTCCTACTTTATTCACTTAAGGCTTTGGTGGTTAATGATTTCATTGATGGATTAGTGACGCTTAATCTAGGGTATCTTCACTAAATCAAGATAGTGCTATGTTTAAGATACTGGCTTATCTCTATTGGTCATATCTTGAAGTTTTGTTATGCTTCAGACTTAAGTAATAGGCTTAAAGCTCAGGAAGTCTAATTCTAAATTTTCCTAATTCAAGACTAGCACCCTCATGATTAACCAAGTCTTTGGTAATTTTACTAATTTAAACCACGTTATTTATTAATTTTTCTAATAACCTAGGTATAGATTATCGGATCCTAAATTATCTGATGATAACGTTCTAAGTGATTAGTTCATAACAATCATTAAGAATTAAATAAATAAAGATTAATTCATTAATCATACATTAACCACCAATTTACACAATTAACCATCAATAAAAACATTTAACAACCTAGCTAAAATGAATTTAAACATTAAGCATATAAATTAATCAAAAATCACAAAATAAAAAACTTAAACATAAAATTTTATTAATTTATAAAAAACAATAATACACAAGATTAAGAGTTTAGATATCACCAAAAAAATATTTTCAGAGGAAAATCTAGCTAAAAACAAGTTTTTATTATGATGCTAGATCCACAAAAACAATCTACAAACTTAAATTGCAATGAATTGAAATGAAAAAGAAAACAACCTAAACTACTTAACCTGAAAACTAACTAAACTAAAGGTGTTTAATTCCTAAAATTGATGCTTCAAACATTTGGGAAGGCCTCCTATATATAGGGGAGAGGTTACTATAGGTGGAGTAAGAAGACAACTACAAATGTTGAAGATTCAAGTAAGAAAACGCGTCTACTGACGATCAACCGTGGGTGTACCAAACATTAATGATGTCATTAAAGAATGAACAAACCAATGTTGATAGTCTATTTTTAACTCCTTCAACCGTGGTCTATGGATCCATCAATAATGGCTAGCTAGATCACCATTAATGGACCAGACTTGGATTGTTTTGCCTTCCTTTTGCTCATTTCTTCAATTATTCACATCAACCTACTAATTAAACAATTCCAAACATAAATTAAGCATTTAAGCACTGAAATAGGTTAAAATATGCAACAAATAATATAAAAATATAATGAAATTCATCCCCAACAGGTGATCAAGCTAAATTAGGCAAAATAGACACTTAATCAAGATAAAAATAAAACACCTAATCTATTCATAATCCATTTAATCTACTAACCTCACCAAAATAACTTACACAAAAATATTCCTCAGTAAAGCCTAAGATAAGATATAATAAGCATATTCATTTAATGAAATATGGATATGGAGTCAATATAAAATATAAAAATGAAAAAAAATACAAAATTTTTGCAAGAAGATGTCACTCCCTGTTTATTTCTAGATGTTTTCACTACTTGTATGCTCGTATAAGTCCCAGCCATAAAGAAATGAAAGATTTAAAAGAAAATAGGAGAAAACAAGGAAGAACCCTAACTAAGATGAAAGTTTTCTCTAATCATTCTAATATACCCCCCAGGTCATGAAAATAAGAGCTTATATAGCCTTATAGGCGGCTATATTGCCAACTAAGGTGAAAAAAGGGTCAAAATTGTCAATTCATCATACTTAAACTGCTAATTCTTTTTATAACTTTGTGAATTCAAAGGTGCTTATTTGATGTACAATGCTACTTTTTAACACCCATCATTATACTTTGTGTTTTAGGCTTTAATAGTGGTTACACAGGGAATAATGGCGTCATTGATCAATTCTAGAAATCGCATTACATTCTTGTAAAACACCCCTCTTAGTCCTTTTTACTCCAAATCCCCATACTTGAATTGTTACTTATCCTTAACCAATTTACTAGGTACTTAAAAGAATTATTCTAATAATGGTTAAAGGTTAATTAAACTCCTCAACATAATTCATATAATTAAATAAGTTAATACTATCTAATTCAAATTTGATCATGGATTAACACAAGTGGTCATTACATATAGAAAAACTAATTTTTTAGGCATAACACTAAATCTAAAGAAACTAACATAGATTATCATGTAAACTTGTCTTAAATAAATCCAATTAAGCCATTCTTTCACTTCACTCATTCAATCATAAAAGATTCTTAGAAAAGCCTATGCAACCAATCATTCATATTAATTAAAAAGTACTCTTAATTCACTCCATACCTTTTTTAGACTTTAACTTAAATCACGAAAATCAATTCCATACATAAAATAAACACACATAAGGTACATGCTTTAACTTCCAAAGACATTCTCATATTTGATTAATTAAGCATTATAGGCTTGGTTGAGAGATCACTTAGTCTTCGAATGCAAAAATGAACACTTTGCCATGAGCACTCCTGGTTACTCGACTAAGTCACTTTAAATCAACTAGTTACTAACAACACCTTTTAACTTTGACCTTTTTCTTGATCTGATGCTAGGAAAGTGAATTATTATTCATTTATTCAATTTTTTAACTAAAAATTATGTTACACTTACTCATGCATATGCATTTTATACATAGAATCATTATAATGATCATCAAGTATCCATTTTCTAAATTTATGATGCAAATTGAATTTCCTTGTTCACTAATGCTTAGAATTAGTTGCATAGACATTTAAAAATTCACTTAAATGTTTGAATTCACTGTACATATCTTAGATCTCAATCTAAGTTCACATAAAAATTCATATAAAGTTTTTTCAACTTAACATTATGGTAAAAGAATTAATTCTATTATGCATTCATAACCATAATTAAGAAAAACTATAATAAAAAAAGAATTATTCATACTAACTACACTAATCACATGCATCACATTAAGGTATGCCAATTAATTAAATGTTAACACTATCTTTAATGTTCATAAAACCAAGTAAACCACAAAAGGGATAGGGATAGGAAGAATAAGGAAACTCCCTTGAAAAAGGACATCCATGTGCATGTTGTAGGCATCCTTGTGTAGACTAAGAAAGAAACTAGAAATAACTAATGAAAAAAAATCAAAGAAAAAGAATGAAAAAGAATATAAATAAAGTAGAAATATAAGCATATGTCCTACAAAAAAGCACTTTGAAAGATCAAAGAGGAAATGTGGAAGAATCGTGAAGGAAGAGCATTTTAGTTGTAGCCTTCACTAACTTACACATGTATAATTTAGCTCTTTGTCCATTTACTTTAAAAGAGTTCTCATTTTCTCTTATTGCTTTAAGAACCCTAAATTGAAAAAATTTTGTTACCTTGAATAGACCAGTCCACCTTAACTTTAGCTTCCATAGAAAGAGTGAAAGTCTAGAGCTATAGATTAACATTTGATTGTTCACTTGAAAGTCCCGGTGTATGAGCTTTTTATCATGCAATATCTTCATGCACTCGTATACAACTTTGAATTATAGTAGGCATCAAACTTGAACTTATCAAGCTTATTAAGCTCTATAAGTTTCTTATCACCTAGATGCTGCAAATCAATTTTTAAAATTTTGATAGCCTAATATGCTTTGTACTCTAACTCTAAAGGAAAATAGCAATCTTTTCCATTCATTATCTTAAATGGTGACATGCCTATGGATGTTTTGAATGCAGTCCAATATTCTCAAAGTACATCATCTAGTTTTAATGACCAATCCTGCCTATAAGCATTAATGGTCTTCTCTAGGATTTTCTTTAGTTCCCTAGTAGAGATCTTAAGTTTCCCACTAGTTTGAGGGTGATATGGTATAACAACCTAATGGGTCATCCCAATACTAGGAAAATAAAGTTTCAATTTTTTTTTTTGAAAAAATGTGACCCCCATCACCTATAATGGCCCTAAATGTCCCAAAACAAGTGAAATTTTTTTCTTTAAAAACTTTACTACAACTCTAACCTTATTTGTAGGTAATATAATCTACTTCCACCCATTTGCTAATATAATCTACTATAACCAACATGTATATTGGAGTATAAATTAAGAAACATTCCCATGAATTCAATGCTTAAAATATTAAAAATGTCATAAACTAGAATGTTAGTCAATGGCATGCCATGCTTTCTAGATATTTTCCATACCCTACGGTATCTATCAGAGGATTTTAAAAATGCGTATATATTCTTGAATGAGGTAGGCCAATATAAATCACATTCTAAGACATTATGTGCAATTCTAACTGCCCCATAATGACGACCTTCCTCTTTAAAATGATAATGATATAAAATGGAGAATATTTCCTTTTCAACAATGCAACATCTCACAATGTCACAACATAAATCTTATATAGGAAATGGTCATCCTAAAGGTAGTGTTTTACTTATGACAATAGTTTTTTCTTTTGATTATAAGAAAAATCAGGAGGAGGAATATTACCAACAAGAATATTAACATAGTTAGTAAATCAGGGAGTGACTATTATAGCCATGAGGTGTTCAATAGGAAAGAACTCCTTAATGTCTTTTTTGAATGTGCTCCTTATGGTTGCTTCATCTAATCAGGATAAGTGATCATCTGCAAAGTTTTCTTTCATTTTTTATCCTTAATCTTACTGTCAAACTCCTGTAAAAGTAGAACCTATATGATAAGTCTTGGTTTTGCATCTAGTTTAGTCATCAAGTATTTTAAAGCTGTATGGTTAGTATAAATGACTACTTTAAACAAAATCAAATAAGACCAGAACTTTTCAAAAGAAAATACCACTGCAAACATCTCATTTTTAGTAGTAGTGTAATGTTAAAAGTTTTGCTTACATAGTAAATAAAGGGAAGGAACTAACTTTATCGTTGTTCCAATAGAACCCTTATTGTAAAATCACTTGCATTACATATAATTTCAAAGGGAAGAGCCCAATAAGGAGACACAAGTATCTGTGTAGTCACAAGTTTTTCCTTTAAAATTTGAAAAGATGTCATGCAATTATTATTAAAGTTAAACATAACATCTTTTTTAGGAAATTCAGTTAAAGGTTTAGCAATTTTTGAAAAATCCTTAATAAAATGATAGTAAAAAGTAGTATGCCCTAAGAAATCTTAATGGATTAAATAGAATTTGGTAAAGGTAGTTTCTTAATAACATCCACTTTGGTAAGGTTCACCTCTCCTCCTTTTCTATATATCTTGCCACCTAAAACAATGCACTCTTAAACAATTAAATGAAAAATTTCCTAATTAAGCTCTGAGTGAGTCTCCTAATATATTGTTAAGACCTTATCTAAGTTATTTAAACATGCATAAAAAAGGTACCAAATACAAAGAAGTCATTTATAAAGATCTCCATGCAAGTTTTAATGATATTAAAAAAATGGGCATCATGCATCGCTGAAATGTAACTGAAGCATTACACATTTTGTGTTCTAAAAAATTAATATAAATCAAATCCTATCCTAGACAAAACCAGAGACAAGTGTACCTTGTCGACAAGTAATATAAAATGGAGTATCTGAGTATTGTACCTAAGAGATTCCAACATGCAAGAAAGTTAATTTAAACGATGCAAAACTACTCAAACGATTAAGATTTGATTGATTTGAAAATGAATTAAAATAATCAAAAGAAGAAAGTATACGATATGCAAATTATGAACTAAATGCAATAAAACTAGATCAAATGATAGAGAAATGGTTGAAGCGTCAGACATCAATTGGATTAGGCACTTAAAGATGAGAAAAATGGATTGATTTAGGATTTACCTCACTCAAACAAGTCCTAACTAACGTTCCTAGGAATTCCTTTTCTCTTTTACTCTCAATTTACCTATTTGACCTATAGATTATTTCGAATAAAAGGCTTGAAACACAAGAGACCTAAAATTAAGTTTGTTAATCTTAGGAATCCTCACACAAGATCCTAAGATTGGTTTACGCTTTATCTTCATTTTGTCGCTTAATTAATTTTCTGGAAATTAAACACCAATGCTTATGGCATTCAATCACCTAAGGCCTTAATCTAGGTGATCAAGCTAAATTAGGTTAAATATTCATTCAATCAAGCAAAAACCAATACCATTAAATCTATCCTAATCCAATATCAATCCTAACCTCAACAAAAAAAACTTATTCACACATGTTCAGCAATAGAACATAAGCCATGGTTATAACATGTATTTCAATTAATTGAATAACAAAATAGAAAAATAATAAAGCATAAAAACAAAAGCAATAAACATCAAAGAAACATAATCATTCCACCAAGACAAAAATAACATTCCTACATGAAATCGTTAGAAATGAAAGTCAACAAAACAAGCATAAGCATTTGGACCCAACAATAGAAAATAAGAAATTAAAACCAATGGAAACAATAAGATGAAAAGTTAAAACTAATGGAAATAATCAAATGAAAATTGAAGAACTCTCCAGCCATTTTTTTTTACCAACCAAGGAGAGGAATCAAGTTGTAGTCGAAAGTTCACTTTCTTGACCAAGAGAATATTTCAAATGTCATATACTTTTATGGAGAGGTCTATCCTGTCTGTACTCTTTAGCTTGTGCGCCACAATCCTTGACTAAGTGAGGAGTCTCCCCTATATGCTAACGACTCTCTCCCTTTTTATGGCTTGTTGCTTCCCTATTTTTTTTAGGGCTGTGTGTTGTCTCCAAAGCCATGACCAAAAACTTTTCAAAACACTAAATTTTACAGTGTGTAAACCTTCGATATTGAATAGATTAGAGTGGACCCAACAATTGTGTGGTTTGCAAGACAAGAAGAGCTCCAAGCTGCGTCATTTTGCAATTAGGGGAGGCCTTCCTCCAAGATGTTTAGTGATAAGTGTGTTTTTAGGTATTGCTTCTAGGTTGTTTTTAAGTGTTTTAAGTGTTTCTTTGTGTGTTTTAGCTTTAGTTTATTTCATATTTTGCATCTTTGCATGATCTTTGAAGTGTTTAAGTGTTTCTTTATTTCGTCTAGTATTTAATGGTGGATTTTGAGCTTATTTTAGGGATAGTTTGATGCACTTTGTTGGTTGATTTTGCATGTATCATGATTTCAGACTTAGATATTTTGCAGGTGATTTTGATGGCTTAATAGGCAAACTTTTAGAGCTCATATGTTCATGAAAATTGGTGGAGAGGAAGATCAAGATGTTAGGAGTCTTTAATTGAAATTTCAAGTTAATCGAAGGTCTAAAGAGGGAGTTATAGCCAAAAGAGTGGAGTGTGTTCAAAGATGCAAGAAGCAGGTCACGATCGTGACCCACCCTGGATGGCTACCCTTTGCCATGATCGTGACTGGCCACAATGGTGATAATGGAGTTGACTCCTGTATGAGTCAAACATGGGATTTTAAGTATTGGGACCCTTATTTTAACATATATATAGGCTCTAAATCCTAAGAGCCTCTAACATTCATTAGACAGCATCCAAAAAGAGGAAAGGAATAGATTTTTGGTGGCTACCCAAAGGAAGCAACTCAATCAACCTTGGAAATCATCAATACACATCAACATCCAAATTTTCCAGCATTTTAGAAGTGAAAAGTAAAGCTTCAAGGCTTTATATAGTTTAGTCTTCACCCTTTTTACTACTTATTTGTATGGGAAACATGATTGTTGATGAATTTATTATTGTTATAAGTAGCTAAACACTTTATAGGAGTTGTTCTTGAACTATTTTAGGGAACTCTTACTTTTTAATTCAATGAATGGATGTTTATAATATATATTGAGCTTAAATCTTGCAATAGACTGGGAGGGTGAGCTGGGCATTTGTGTTAGGTAGTGCAATGAGAGTTGGCTTCCAATAGACTTATACATATTCAGGTTTTTACAAGTAGTTGAAGAAAGATCTTGGCTATTTGTTAAAATTATCTATAAGATTGCTTAATATCTAGTTGAATGGTTAGGAAAAGTTAGTAAGTCTAGAGATAACATAATTAATAAGTCTAGAGATAACATAATTAATCCTAATCTATTTGACTGGGGACAATTAATTGCTCCTTGAGAGAGGGTAATTAAGCATTAAAAAGTCTTGGGTCGAACAAAATTGGATCATTAAGTAAAGAGAGAAGCAAAATAGGAATAGAATGACTTCATATCTTAAGCTTTGGTTATCAAATTCCTACACTTCATCTCAATTGGTTGTTTATTGTTAGTTTAGTGAATTTTATTTTATTTTTTTATTTTTTAGTTTATTAATGTTTGAAATTGTTTCTTAAACAAAGTAAAAACTAAGTTAAGTGGTATTGGGGGTCAAATTGATATAGTTTTAATTGTTAATTTGTTGAATTATGACCCTTAATTTAGTGCTTAATTGCTAAATTAATGTCTTATTATGTTTAATTTGCATAATGGAGTTTAATGATGAAGATTGGACCAAAAACATGAAGAAACTCCCTTGGTTCTAATCATCAATGGCACCTTAGCAGGGTGCCAATAATTGAAGAACAGGGGGCCATGAGTTGTTGCAGAACTCGAGCACTAACGGCACCCTCTCAGGATGTCGTTACTTGGTGGCAAGGTGCCATTAGTTGCTAGAGTCAATAATTTCAGCTCTAAATCTTGATGATTTCAACCCTAACGTGTTCCTAATTAATTCTATTGTCTGCTAGCACATGTGGGAGGTCCAGGGTGTCTGCATACAACTAAGAAAACACAAAAAACACGCAGGAAATTAAAGGACTTCAGATCAAACTTAAATAAAGAAGCTCTTGCTTCTCTCTTGATTTCTCTTAGATAGTTCAAGCTTTAAACACTTGTAATTCAAGTTTTAGAGTGTATTTTGGATTGCTGTTTATTGGAGAACATTGCTGAGACATGTATTTGAGTTTCTAAATCATCATAGGGGGATTTCTAACTCAGATCATTATTTATTTTTTCCTATTTTTTGGATAAACTAAAGTTCATGTTCTTATGTGCATATTCTTGAATGTTCTTTGATTTTCTTACTAGATCTTGTGGATTCAAAAGTTGTGTTGATGTTCAGATCAAGTTATGAAGTTCAAGACTTATTCAGAAGCTTTCTAAACATGTTTTGTAACTTCTAAACTACCTTATTTAGCTTATATTTGTAGATATATCAAAGTATGTGGCTTAAGATGCATATCTTGTATGTTTTGATTCAAATGTGTGGCTAATCATTTTTGTTTCTATCGATTAATGTTTTGATAATTTTAAAGAGATACAATGCATGTTTAAATTTTTGTATTTTGCTTATTGAAGGTCTGAAAAAACTAATTTTAAGCTGGCCACTTAAGATTAGTATTTAAGATTGTTTAAGCATGAGAAATCATCTTTAATTGTTTGAAAAATTAATAAGCAATATAAATTAATCCTTGCATGACTAAATCTGGATTTTTTGTGAAATTTGGAGTTCTTGGATTAAGTTTCCAAAACTCATCTTCTTGAAAATTAAACCCCATTTACTTGATTTTAAAGCATAACCAAACTTTAGACAAGATTAAATGGAGAAAAAGCAAAGTCTT
>JAOXYD010230536.1:0-18021 GCA_028565735.1 Pinacopodium congolense
GCATTTAATAGACCTATAGACAACAAGGTATTGATTTATTAGGAAGAGATTTCGATAAATTAATATATTGCCTATAGTATACCTTCATATCTAGCTAAATGTTGAAGAAAGGTTTTGCATGCCGATAGATCCCAAAGTTCATCGTAAATTATTTAATTAGTGACATTTATTTGCACCTTGAGAGAGGCTAGTTAAAATTTTAGGAAATCTTTGGCCAAATATAAATTAGATTAATTAACCATAAGAAAACAAATAAGGATAATGACAAATCCTATGCTTAAATCTTGATTTTCTCCACATTTTCTGTTTGCTGTGTTTGTGATTGGTTGTGTTGCTCGCTCCTGCTTCCAAATCTGTCTGCGTCTGATTTATTTGTTTTTTATTTAATCTTTTTAATTCGATTTCTTAAACAAACTGTAAGCCAAATTGATAGGGTGTCTCGATACAATTCTCGTGGGATCGATATCCATTCTTTACTACAAGTACGACCCGTATACTTGCAATTTTAAGCGTAAAACTTAAAGTTGTTTGTTTTTCGAACTAAACACTCAATGAGAATATCGATATGATTGAACTTATTTATCATATTAGTGGCTAAAATATTTATAGGATTTGTTTTTTCAATTATTTATTAACCTTTGGTTGTTGATTTAATTTTTTTCAATTTTTTTGTTGTTTATTGAGTTTAAACCCTTTAACAAATTGAGAGATTGAATTGGGTAATCCGTGTTAAATGTACAACAAGAGTTGGCATTTAATAGACCTATAGAAAATAAGTTATTAATTTGTTAGGAAGAGATTTTGATAAATTGATATACTGTCAATAGGATAGTTTCATATCTAGTTGAATGTTTAGGAAAGGCTTTACATGTCTAGAGATCACAAAGTTAAACCTATATTACTTAACTAGTGACATTTAGTTGCACATAGAGAGAGGGTAGCTAAAATATTAGGAAATATTGAGCCAAATATAAATTAGATCAATTAAACCAAAGGGAAGAAAATAGGGATAACAATAAGTCCTATTGTTGAATCTTGATTTTCTCTAAAATTTAATTTGTAGTGTTGGCGATTTGTTGTTTTGTTCGATTTGTTTCCAATTTGTTTTCAATTTACTTATTTATTTTTTACTTTATTTGTTTAAATAAATTTCTTCAACAACATGTAAGCCAAATTAATAGGGTGTCTAGATACAATCCTCATGGGATCGATATCCTTTTTTTATTACACGTACAACCCGTATACTTGCGATTTTGGGTGTATAACTTATGGTTTTGGTTTTACAAATAATCAATCAAACATTATCCAAGTGTGAGGAGGTCATACTTGCATTATTGTTTGCATGATGCATGTCATTTACGTTTTTTATTTGCATTTTACATGGAATTTTCACCTGAGTCCTTGTGATGTGTGCTATACCATTATATTTTATCGTTGTGGTTGGAATGAGATTGAGTTGTGAGCTTGAATTTAAATTATATTACTTTAATAGAAGGTGAACCATGCTCATTGATTAAAGTAATTGATTGTAAAAACTTGGTTTGAAGTTGATACTTAAGTGATTAGGCAAAGTGTGAAAGCTTGATGGATTTTCGTATAAGCCTATGTGAGGAATTAAGCTTGCATGACCTCATTCCAAAGTCATTTCATTTTCCTTATTCTGTATGATACTTCCCTAAGGAGATTACCTTCCAAACTCGCTTTGAACAGGTTTGAATTTACTAAATGCTCATTATATGGAGAGGATTAAGGCCTTCATTGCTTTTAACATCTTGGCTTAAATGTCCCACCTGATTCATTATCCCTTGTATCCCTTTTTGAGCCTTTAACACTTTTTATTTCTAATGTAATCACCCTACTTTAAAACCTAAAACCCATTGGCCTTACCTAATCACAATTCAAATAATGATCTAAGTGAACATTTTCTAGAGGTTAGGACTTTTACTTTGTAGTTCATTTTGAGATGATTTGAGAGGTACCTTTAAACATGTTATGTACATTTTTTATTTAATTGTTTCCTTAATTTTGTGTGTAAAAAAAAATAAGAAAAGAAAAAGAAAAAGAAGATGAAATAAATAATGCAGCAATAGTTACTGATAAATAGGTTGTTCTATTCCTAATATCTTCAAATTTACATTTGGTTTTCCTTTTACACTTAATAGTTTATGAAACCTTGTAAGAAACCTTTCAAACATTTTTTGACCCTACTTAACCTAAGCCCCATTACATCCATGAACAAAAATCCCTTTAATCCATGGTAGCATGTCATCTATGTGGAAAAAGTTAGTGAATTTGCAAGCATATGCAGCCTCTTAAAGGAAATCTTGAGTAAAACATCAACCCTTAGGCACTTGAGTGAAATAAGTGAGTCTGTCTTGGTTTTATGCTTACCTTTGATAAATAGTATCATAAACTTAGTTTTTTTATGTGTACAGATGAAAACTAATTATGTTATGTATAGTAGCTTGATATTCAAGTTTGCTAAAGTTTGAAAGATTCCATGAACTTGGCCTTATTGAAAAAAAATTGATAGAAGTAAAGGTTATGTTTAATTAGCTTGAGGACAAGTCAAATTTTAAGTATGGGGAAGTTGATAATTGTGTTTTAGGCTTTAGTTTTTCTAAGTTTTTATTTTATTAATTGCTTGATTTTAACGCATTTGGGACTTGGTTTACTCTTGTTTTATGTTTTCTTTTCCTTGAATGTTTTTAATTTGTTTGATGTTTTTAGTGTTAAAATTTTGTTTTTTTAGTGTCTTCGAGGAATCTTATAGATAGCTTTCATTTAATGCTGATTCAGTGGGGCTTGGGATTTTAAGAAGAAGTAGGAAAGCTAAAGAGAAAAAAAAAACAAGCCTTTGGGTAGTGACAACATAGCCACCCCTGTAGCTTCCATAGGCCACAGGCGTGACCTCCTTTGGCCATGAATCGTGGCCTTTCTAGTCAAGTCCATAACCACGTGGTTAGTTTATTCGGCTGCTATTTTTAGTTTATTTGAGACAAATGGCACATTTTACTGGGGATATATAAAAAGGTACTAAAACTTAGTCATGCAGTCAATAGTGAATAAGAGAGGAATCAATGTTCAAGGTTTGCGTTCTTGGGTTGACCTTTAGTCAAAGAAGTCCATCTGAAAGCTTATAGAGTAAGGAATAAAGAAGACCTATCATCTAAGAAATTCTTTATTCCATATTCTATAGCTTGGATAGTGACGGGAAGATATTATTCTCTATTTTCTTATTATAGTTAGGTTCTATCCTATAGAAAACATGGATATTGTCGAACATACTTATGTTATGCAAGGCTAAACTTGCTTTAGGATTTTTCATTTGAACAATTTCTAACCTTTGATTTGTTGATCCAATATTATGAATGTTTATGTTATCTATTGAGCTTAAACCTGACAATAAATTAAGATAGTGAGCATGGTAACTAGTGTTAAATGTACAACAAGAGTTGGTGTTTTACAGGCCTATAGATAATAAGTTGATTGATTTATTAGAGAAAGATCCCAGTGGATTAGTATGCCATTAGGATTCCTTCATAACTGGTTATATTTTTAGAAAAGACTTTGTATATTGAAATATCGTAAGGTTAATCCAAAATTATTTAACTAGAAAAACTTAATTAAACCTTGAGAGAGGGTAACTAAAATATTAGAAAATCTTGGGAGAAAAATAAATTGGATCAATCAAACAAGAGGGAAATAAATAGGGATAACGACAATTTCCTAATCTTTAATCATGATTTTCTTGCAAGTTTAGGTGTATGTTTTTTATATTGATTTCATTTATAATTTGCCTTTAGTTAAAGTTTTTAGTTTTATCTTTTTGGATCTACTTAAGGGTAAGTAAATTTAATAGGGTGACTAATTTCAATCCATATGGGTTGGCATCCTCTTATACTAAAAACTTACAACATGTTCACTTGCAGTGCTAATGTAAAGCAAGTCAGTGGTTAGCTTAACAACTAACATTAAGCAAAGGGTTGGTTCCACTAGCGTCTTGATCACTAAAAAATGGTTTCGTTAATATATTAGGGGAATTTGTTGTGTTTGTTAAGATACGTTTGAAGAAAACAAGTCTTAAAGTGTATGGTTAAGACTTAAAGTGCAGGAATATGAAGCCCTGAAGTTAAAGACTGTGCCTTGAGTTTATGAAGCATGTGGAAATGTTTGAAGACCAAAGTTGATGGAAGAAAACCACTAGAAATGAACTTGAAGATTTAAGATAAAAGATCAAGTTCAAGAATAGAATTTGATAGGTTTTATGAGTTAGCATTGATGTAAGTCTTGTCTTTGGTCTTACCATAGTGTTGAAAAGGCTCAATCATGCATAAACATTCATATTAGTAATTTTAGTCTATGTTTCTAGGGTGCTTTGAGGCGTTTTAAAGGTTGTTTGAGTTTTTTTTAGCTTCGTTAGTATGATCTTTTATATTATTGTCATTATCTTTTATGTACTGGTTATTACTTAAAGTGATTTACTATTTGAGGGTAATATTTGATGTTTCACTAAAATAAGAGTGAAAGTGAAGGGAAAATCAAATATACAAATGAAATTTTAAAAGATAAATTTAAATATACAATCATACAAGGATGGGTTGCTTGCCACTATGCGCTACTTTAAGGTTCTTAGCTAGACCTTAATGTTAGAGAATAATGTTTCTCTTCATAAGTCCATACCTTCGGCTGAAATCATCATATCTAGGATGACTTACCAAAGATGAATGAGCTTTTTCACCTACCGCCAATTTATTCTTCATACCTCCCATTGCTTATGTCAGGCACCTTAGTAATGGATTTTGGCATCCAATTGCTTGCTTGCAATCAAGAATTATTATGCTAATGAAATTAATGAGCAAGGGTACTTGGTTGTCATTAGTGAAGTTTGTAACATCAGCACCTTCTTCCTCCCTTTTTATTGGCTCGCTAATCAGATCCTCCACACTTGAAAATAAACTTTCCTCACTTGGCTCACTTGTCTCCAGTTCTAGAAAGTTTGTTGCACTTTCTTATTCAGGTTCTTTGTTTACTCCAACCGATTATCCTATCTATGTCACCGAATCCTGGGTGAATGCTTTGATATTGTCAATGCGAGGATCTATACTATCAAACCTGGCCTTATTCGCGGATATGACATCATTGAGAAATTTCTCCAATCTTGATTCCTTTTCTTCTTGAAATGATTTTTCCATTTGCGGTGTCAAGTTGGAGATAGAGGCCTCTTTGGCTTGGATGTGAGCTTTTGATGTTGCATTGGCCCTGTCCAATAAATCTGTTGACCTTGACTCCTCATATGCGAATATGGCCCTCATCAGTAGTTCCCTCAATCTTGATTCTTCTTGCTATTGATAGTTGTAACTCTGCGGAGGTGTCTCAAGGAATCCATAGGTGTGGCTTCCATGCTGCTCATAAGTCATTCACTCAGCTCTACTCTCATTGACCGAAACCACGAAGTTGTCATATCACTAGTCGTCTAGATAGTGTTGCCAATCCATGTCGTTGTCTACTTGCTATCACAAGAGACAACTACGTGCATAAATTAAACACAAACAAGATAAAATAAAGGAAAAGAACAAACAAATCAAAACAAAAAAAGTCTAGAATAATCAACACCAAAAGCTCCAGTATTAACAAACTAGAATCTCCGACAACGACATTAAAAAATTATTATTGTCTAAACAATTTAATTCAGTTTCGACACTAGACCATCAAAAGGCAAGCGCACCTTATCCACAAGTAGTATAAAACAGAGTAAATTCCGAATATAGTTCTCCCTAGGAATCTGAGGGTAACACTTGGTCAATTGACATAAGATTATCTAGATAATAATAAATTATCTAGGGCTTCAGATTTAATGGGTTAATAAAAGAAGAAGCACAAAGTTGGATAGACTTAGGGAATACAACACTAATGCAAGACATAACCAATGATTATACAAACATCTTTTCTCTTTTAAACTCAACTCATTCGTTTTGGTCCAACAGGCAATTTAGACTAAAAGACATTAATCTTAAACACCTAATATCAAGTTCGTTTATCCTAATACCCTCACAAAAGACTTTAGAGTTAGTTCAACACCTAGATTCAATTGTGTCACATAATTAATCTTCCAATAATTAAAAGCCCATGGTCATAGGTCATTTAATCATCTACAGATCTAGCTAAGATGACCACTCAGGTAAGATCAAATTAAGCACTTTAATCCTAACTAAAACCAATCAAATTAAGCCCATGTAATCATCAATAAAATTCAAAACATTAAGATAAAAACACACATTCATCGATGAAAAATAAGAATTCATACCAATATTATAGAAAGAGAAGGAAGTACAACTAAAAATTTATCCAAATTGGTTGAAGTTCCACTCCTTAACGCACTTGCTGACTCTTAAGCCTATAATCCAGTAGCAAATCCCCAGATCAAACCAAAGAAAGGAAAATCTGAGCTAAACCCTAACTAGAAAGATGAAAAATGCACTAACTACACCAAAGGATTCTTCTCCATAAATCTGATGACTCTCCTAATTTGTTTGTGATTTTAGGCCCTTTTATACTTGTACGGAGGATACTTTGGGTTTTAGGAGTTATTCGTCGTCGTTTAGAAGTGAATTGGCTCTAAATATAAGTGAAATGTTGCCTATAGTGCCTTCAAAGATGGGCTGAAGCTAATCAATGGTGGGTTGACATGGTACTGTCAATTAAGTAGATTTAGACCATTAACGGTGGGCTGGTCATCTATCAACGGCGAGTTGGCAAGGTGCCATTGATGCTCTGCATATTTGATATTTTTGCCTTTCTTTGCTCTGAAATCAGTCCAAACTCCTTCAATTTACTCCAAACACCATATGTTTATGAAATGAACAATAATAACTTATAAATGATGCTTTTCATACATCAAATGGGCAAAAAAAATAAAATAGGCTATCAAAATCGATAGAATTCACCCATCAACAACACCCCTATACTTGAAATCTTCCTTATGCTCAAGCATCTCACTTAGGCACTACAAGAAAATCATTATGAAGATGGCTAAAGGTTAACTAGGCAACTCAATATGACATGCAATCCAATCTAATCAATATCATCCAATTCAAGTTTTATAATGGCTTAACTCATATGATCATTGCACACAATAAATTCAACTCCTCAAGCATAATACAAAATATCAAGAAATTCACTGAGATCCTCATGAAAACTTCTTATAGATGGATCATTATGTTCAAATCATTAAGTCACTCATTCAATCATGAAAGATTCTTCAAAAGTACTATGTAACCAATCATTCACAATGAATCACATTTTTACTTGGTTAGCATCATGCCATCTTCAAACTTCAACCTAACTCACAATAATCTGTCTCATATATAAAATGAATATAAGTAAGCACAAACACACTCAAGCATTAATGAGCAAAGACTAGTTGAAAGATCAATTGGTCTTGTATACGTGAAAGTGAACACCTTGTAAGGAACACCCTCAATTACTTATCGAAGCCACCTTACACCAACTGGTTATTTCACCAGTCATGGACCTTGACCCTATGGGGTATGAAGCCAATGAAGTGAAAATTGGCTTAACTAGCTCTCTTTTTTTATTTTTTCTTTTCTTTTCCCTCTTTTTTTTTGTTTTTCTCATTGTTATTTTTTATCTTTTCTTTTATCTTTATTTTCCTCTCTACATTTAAAATATCATAATGATCATTAAGCATCCACTTTTCAAAGTCATGATATAAACCAAATCTCATTAATCCTCAATTTTCAAAACCAGCAGCATAGACTTCCAAATTAACTCACATAATCAAAATCATGATATAAATGTGTTAAGTTCTATTCCAAATTTGCATGCGAATCCATTGAATTTTCTATATCAACTTAGGATTACACAAAAGGAATCAATTCCATCATATATCACAACCACAATTCAGAAAAGCCATGATAAAAAAAAAATAGTTCATACTAACTATACCAATTGAAAGATAAGGGGTGAAGATACAAAAGAAGAGTGAAAGTGAAGAGAAAACCAAATGCATAAACGAAACTGAACAACAAAAATTTAAATCTATAGTCTAACAAGGATGGGTTGCTTGCCGTCAAGCACTTATTTTAGGTCCTTAGCTAGGCTATAATGTTAGGGAATAATGATTCTCTTCAAAGGTCAATACCTTCAACTGAAATCGTCATATCTAGAATGACTTACCAAAGATGAATGGGCTTTTGCACCTACCACCAATTCGCTCTTCATACCTCCCATTGCTTATGTCACATTCCTTAGTAAAGGATTTTGGCATCCAATTGCTTATTTCCAGTCAATAATTGTTATATCAATAAAATCAATTAGTGGGGGTACTTGATTCTCATTAGTGAAGTTCGCAACATCAACAATTTCTTCTTCAATTTTTATTAGCTCCCAGCTCTTCCATACTTGAAAAAAAAAATTTCTCAACTGGCTCACTTGGATCCATTTCTAGAAAGTTGGGTACACTTTCTTGTTCAGGGTCTGCATTTACTCCAACCAACAGTCCTATCTGAGTCACCAAATCATAGGCGGATGCTATGATACTGCCAATGCAATCATCTATACTATCAAGCCTGACCTCATTCGTGAACATGAAATGATTAAGAAAATTTTCCAATCTTAAAATGATTGTTCCACTTATGGGGTCAAGTGGAAAAAGATGCTTCTTTGCCCACTCCAATATATCTGTTAAGCTTGATTCCTCGGATGTGGAGATGGTCCTCGTCAGTAGCTCCCTCAATCATAATTCTTCTTACTGTTGATATCAATAACTATGTGGAGGCGTCGCAAAGAATCAATAGTTATGGCTCCCATGATGCTCGTAAGTCATCCACTCAACTCTGCTCCCATCGATCGAAACCATGAACTTGTCGTGCCACTCGTAGTCTAGATAGTCTGGGTTATCCATGTCGGCGCCTACCTGCGATCACAAGAGACAACTGCGTGCATAAACCGAACTCTAACAAGATAAAATAAAGGAAAAGAACAAACAAAACAATGTCTAGAGTAATCAACATAAAAAACCCAAGTGTTAATAAACTAGAATCCTTGAAAACGGCGTCAAACAATTGTTGCAGTCTAAACAAAGCAATATACTTCAATTTCTACTCTAGAACAACCAAAGGCAAGTGCACCTTGTCAACAAGTAGTATAAAATGGAGTAAACTTTGAGTATCATTCTCCCTAGGAATCTGAGCGTAACGGTAAGTCAATTGATGTAAGAGTATCTAGATAACTCAAAACAGATTGATTAAGGGAAAGAAAAAGGAGCACATGAAAATAAAAACAAACAGCTCAATCTCAACATAAGCTAAACATAATATAAAAATTAGCTAGGGCTTCAGATTCAATAGGTTAAGAAAACTAAAGAACAACATTGGATAGAATTAGTGTATACATCACTAATGCAGGACATAACCAATGATCATGGAAACATCTTTTCTCTTTTAAACTCAACTCATCCATTTTAGTCTAACAGACAAATTGGAATAAAAGGCATTAATCTTAAGATGCCTAAAATCAAGTTCATTAATCCTAAGACCATCACAAAAGACTTTAAATTCAGTTCAACAACTAAATTAAATTGTGTCACATAATTAATCTTCTAATAATCAAAAGCCCATGGTCATAGGCCATTTATTCATATGAAGATCTAGCTAAGATGATCACTTAAGTAAGATCAAATTAAGCACTTTAATTAGACAAAAATCCTCCAAATGCATAATACCCATTGAATCCTAACCATAAATAATCAAATTAAGCACATGTAATCATCAATAAAATCCATAATATTAACATAAAACACACATTAATTTATAAAAAATAAGAGTTCATGTAAACAAGATAGAAAAAGAAGGAAATACAATTAAAAATTGATCCAAATAAGTTGAAGTTCCACTCGTTAATCCACTTGTTAACTGTTGGGACTACAATCCAACAACAGAAGCCCAAATTAACCTAAAGAAACATAAAACTAAGCTAAACCCTTACTAGAACGATGAAAAATGCATTAACTACACCTAAGGATGCTTCCCTCTAAATCTGATGACTCTCTTTTCCTTGTTTTTTAAGGCCTTTTTATACTTGTAGGGATCCTGTTTAGGGTTTTAGGAGTGAATTTCCGTTTCTTGGATGTGATTTCACTCTAAAGATAAGTGAAACATTGCGTACAGTGCCTTGAAAGGCGGGCTAGAGTTGATCAATGGCAGGTCTACAAGGTGCCGTTAATGGAGTAGATTTCGTCCATCAATGGTGGGATGGCAGGGTGCCGTTGATGCTTTAAAAATTAGATTTTTTTGCCTTTCTTTTTTACAAAATCACTCCAAACCCCTCTTATTTACTCCAAACACCATATGTTCATGAAATAAACAATAATAACTCTTAAATTTTGCTTTTCACAAATCAAATGGGAAAAAACAAAGAAAATATGCTATTAAAATCAATAGAAATCACCCATCAACAACACCCCCACACTTGAATTCTTACTTATCCTAAAAAAATAAACTTAGGCACGCTAAAGAAAACCTTCTAAGGATGGATAAAGGTTAACCAAGATACTCAATATGACATGCAATCTAATATAATTAGTATCATCCAATTCAAGGTTTATAATGGCTGAACACATATGGTAATTACATAGAGCAAATTCAACTCATTGAGAATAATACTAAAAATCAAGAAATTCGTTGAGATCCTCATGAAAACTTATCATAGATGGATCATTAAGTTAAAATCATGAAGTCCCTCATTCAATTATGAAAGATCCTTCAAAAGGACATTGCAACCAATCATTCACATTGAATCACAATTCTACTTGATTGACATCGTGCCTTGTTTAAACTTCAATATAATTCACCCATCAACAATCTAAACATACATTCAATTTCTAAATCTAAAAAAACACAATAACGCTATTGGAATTCAAGTTTGCATTCATATAATGAAAAATATTTCATTAATTTCATAAACAAATATGATACAAATTTGAAAATTCAATGTGACATTAAGAAAGCAATAAAATAGGACACCCTAGTGTTCATAACAACCCTAATCCCGTGAGAAAATTAGTTCATAAACATAAAAAAAAAAGAAAATTCATAATGAGAGGTAGGATAAAAAGGCTCATATTCATGGTGTTTGAATCCTATGACTCCTTTATTATTTTTATTGCAAAATTACTCTTAATGTCCACTTTCTTGATGCTTTGATCTAAATATCTCCTTCAATTTTATTCATATCCTTTTTAAGATTGCCGAGGAATCATCATTATGGTCAAGGTGGTGGCTGCAGGGCTTCAATGAACTAAAGATAATAAAATTAAAACCTTAAAAATGCTTAAGTACTTAAGGGCATCGATAGGGTCATGGCCAAAGTCACAACTATGCTCTGCTAATGACATCCTCTGGATAAGAATCTCGAGAAAGGTCACATTCGTGACTTTGATTATGACCTATCCACCCTTTGCAACTTTTAGCTCCTCTCAATCTTTTTGGTATAAATTCCTTATTGTCAGTCATTTGGCCTTAAAATTTGCTGTAGAACTTAACAACATTATGTTTTTTATCCTAATATTTACTTAAAAAACATTACAACTCCCAAGGTGCATCTAAAAGCTCACCAACTCAACCATACTTGATTTATTAATTGTTTCACCTTCCCTTGCTCTTTTCTTAATACACTCTTCATTGCTTATTCTATGACTTTGATATTTAATATGGAACTTCATAACTTGCTGCTTTAATACCTCGAGTTGATTCTATAATTCCTATGTCTTCGAAAGTGCATTAAAATGTTTAACAAGTCTTATAGGTAATTAAAGTCATAAAAATTAACATAAGAAGCATCTTATTCGATTAAAAAAATATAAACCTATATCGTATATAATTGCCCTTCAAATATAAGATAATCATTATGAAAATGGTAGCTCTTCGCTAAGTACCAAACATCTAGACCTCACTATATGGTATGGAAAGCTAACGTTGAACCACAAGGAGCTACAAAGAAATTACTATTTCTAATGTTGTATGGAAATTTTAAAAAAATAACTAATGTAATGAAAGCTAAGCAAGCTAAAATGCAACTACTGCAATTAAATAGATTAACATAATGCAAAATATGATAAAACTAAAAGCAATACCAAAGAAATGGGTAGACGGTATCGTCAGGATTCCAAGGTAATCATCAACACTCAAATCTAAACAAATGGTGTTCCCTCTGAGATGATAGCTTATAGATCCAAATAGGCTCTTAAATCCCATGTTCATCAATAGTTATTCCTTAGGATAGGGTTTCTTAAGTCTTTGGCATGTAATTCTTGAATTTTTTAAGTAGAATTGATGTGTTTAAGACTTAGTTTATTGCTATTTTAATGATTATGGTCTTTGCTTTTATTTATTAAGTTTTTTGGTGATGATTTTAAAGCATAATTAGGTCCTTTTGGTGTTGGTATTTATCATATTTTAACGTGAGATAAAACTAAACAACAAGAGAAGAGAAGAGAAGAATAGGGAAGAAATGAAGTAGAACTTCCTACGATCTTGGTAATTCTAGTGATTGTGGGAATTGTTGACAGAAACCCCTACTGGATTAAAATTTTGGATTGTTTTGTAGTGTCTAAACCTATATTGGAATTGTTGACATAAAGCCACAATGGCTTAAAATTTTGGACTATTTTGAAGTGTCTTAACCTATATAAGGGCACAAAACCCTAGGGTCACAGAGACTTGAGTAAAAAAGTTCCTTAAAGTGTTGAAATAGATTTGGAGGCTTAAATAGGTGGAGAATAAAGATCAACTACCATCTTTTGAGAAGAACAATTTAGATGCAGATTTTCTTGATTAGGAGAAAGAAAAGAAAATTGTTCTCATCATGTAGTTTCCTATTTCCTCTTATCTTTGATTTTCTTGTGTATGGATACTATGTTAGTTTAGTGTTTTTATGAACATTATGAGTGGTTGAACTATATTGGAGGGATTACTTTTGAAGTAGATTGTTGAACTTTTATCTTGTTGTTTGAATGAATGGATGCTTATGATAATTATTGTGCTTAAACCTTACAAAATATTAAGAAAATAAACTGGGTAATTTGTACCCAATAGATCTGTAATTATCGGGTTAATTAATTGATTAGAGGGATATCTTGATTAATTAATTGATTAGAGGGATATCTTGATTAATTAATTGATTACCCATAAGATTACTTTACAACTACTTGAATTTCTATTACTAGTTTTGTAGATTGAGAGATTGTAAGATTAATCCTATTTAATTTGGTTAAGGACAATTAACTAAACCTTAAGAGAAGGTGATTGAAGTTATAGGATATCTTAGGTTAGAATGAATTAATAAAGAAAATATGGGGGAGATAAACTGGGGATAAAAATAATTCCTAATCTTTAATCTGGGATTCAAGTTTCTGCTCATCGGTCTTCTAATTGTTCGTTATTAAATTGTCTTATTTAGTTTCCTTTTAATTTTTTTTGCTTAATTTTGTTCCTTAAAAAAAATTTAAGTTACGTCTAGTGGTGACTAAATCCAATCCTTATGGGATGATATCCACTTGTACTACAAGTTAGGATCTGTGCACTAGTTGTTTTAGCGTAAGAAAAGTTTGTTGTTAGGTAGGCTATCAATGAGTGTTTAGCACCATTGCCGAGGAATGATAGTTTTAGCATATTGTTTGATTTAGTTAATTTTTATTTAAGGGTTTTTAAAACTTTTCCTTATGCATTTCTAGGTGCATGAATATAAGGAGTACACGAAGGTCCAAGAAAGTAATTGTGGAAGAATTGTCAAACATTACTAAGCAAGAGAGGAAGTTACAAAGAGCTAAGCACTAAGAGAATTTACAAAGAACTATGGTGGAAGATGGAGATCAAGCAGGGGCCCAAAGGATGTTAATAGATTTAATGAGGCCGAGGTTTAATTCTAATTAGTAACAGATCTCAAGGTACGTAATGCAAGTGAGCAACTTTAAGATCAAGCAAACTTTACTCGACATTTTTAATTGAATATTCAGTTCTATGGTTTAGCAAATGAGGAATCCAACGCACATCTCGCAAAATTTTTGGAAAAATGTGGCCCATTTTAGTTTATTGGATTATTTGACGATTTAGTGAAGAAGTGGTTTGTTTCCCTTAACATTGAATAAAGCGAAGGTATGATTAAACTCTCTTTGGGAGAAACTTTCACAAGCCTTCCTCTTGAAGTACTTTCCACTGACCAAGACCATATGGAACATAAAGGAGATAAAAAACTTCCAACAAAGTGATGGGGAATCATTAGATGAAGCTTGGAAGAGATTGAAGGAACTGTAGAGGAGCTGCCTACATCACAACTTACAAAGGGAGTTCATTTTGTAGACTTTCTACAATGGTTTTAACTGAAGTACAAGAGGTACAATTGTTGTAGTGGCTAAAGGTTCTTTGCTAAGGAAAACCATTGATGCAATCAATGACCTCTTAGAAGAGATGGAAAGCAATAGTTGCTCATGATCAAATGACAGGAGTAGGCAAGGTTCTAAGGAGAAAAAAGTTATGATTTCACTTGACTCAATGAATGTCGTGCCATGCAAGCCCAAATTTTGGCGCTCATTAAACAATTGAGGAAGATGCAAGGAGCATCCTTATCTTTAGTAAAGGCTATATAACTTCGGTTTGAACTCTATAGGTAAGATAGCGTTGGCACAAATGATTATTTTTTGATAGAGACTTTTAGAGTTCAACAAGTTAACAACATGGGGCAACAAAAAAGATCTAATAACTAATATTCAAGTACTTATAATCTAGGGTGGGAAAACTACCCAAATTATACTTGGAATACTAATAATGTAGGAGGAAATGTGAGATCATAAGGCCCCCTTTGTTTCTAGCAAGATCAACTTGGATCTTTGGAGAAAAAATGAACAAGTTTATAGATGTCTTGAAATCCAAGTTTGTAAGTTAAAAATATAACCAAAAGAGAATGATTCCAAGCTAAAAAGAGAGTCATAAGAGGATGGAGGCAAATTTTTATCAAATCGGGAAGAATAATGCATCCTCCATCCAAAACTTCGAAGTTCAAGTGAGTCAAGTAAGGCAACTCAACAATTCTTTATCTTCTATAATAATGGGTAGCCTTGCAAGTAACATAGAGGCTAACCCAAGGGAACAGCTGAAGGCCATCAAGGTTATAACTTTAAATGAACTAGAGGAGTCAAATTAGATGATTTAGTCTATAAGGAACAAAAGATAAGAGGAAGAACAAGAGGAGGAGGAGGAGAAGCCTTATACGCCACCACCACCGCACAAATCAAAGATCCCTTACCCCTAAAAGCTTTATTACAACCAAATGGATATGCAATTTGTCATGTTTTTTTAGACAATAAAGTTACAACTCAATTTTTCATTTATAGAGTCAACAAATACCATACCCAAGTACATGAAGTTTTTAAAGGATACCTTAACTAACAAGCTTACTTAGGAAGACAACCAAATTGTGACATTGACAAGGAGTTTCAGTTCAATCATCAATAGCAACATGCTATCCAAATTACATGATCCAAGGAGTTTCACTATACCTTTTCTATCGGTAACTTTGAATTTTCTAAATATGTGTGAGATTTGGAATTCTTTAAATGTAGGCTCCTCTAATTGGTGAACCAATCCAAAAAGAAACCATTTGGATGGCTGGAAGATGTGCTAGTCAAAGTGATCACATTTTTCATTCTAATTGATTTTGTTATGCTTGAATTTCTGGAGGACAAAAGTTATCCATTAATTATTAGTATACCTTTCATGAACATTGGAAGAGTGTTGATTTATTTCAATGATGGGAAGTTACTCCTTCGTATTAACAATGAGAAAGTAGTATTTTGAATGAGTAGGAAGTTTAAAATTTAAATAGAAAGAGTTACTTTTATGAAGATTGAGGTAGTCTATGAGTGGAAAAAATATGAGATGAAGCATGAAGGAAAGGTCAATTTCCTAGATGATGAAGGAAGTAAAAAAGAGGAGGAGTTGGGTAAGAAGTTAACCTAAGAACCTTTAGTGAAATCAAATGTCCCTATTCCTTTCTCCTTAGTGTATCCACCCATCCTTAAGTTGCGATCCTCGTTCCATACTTAACGCACATTTTCTTCAGTGAGGGAAAAGCACTACTCATGGTTATTTCTAGCAATTTAACTTTGGAATAAAAAAAAGGGTGGTTAAGGTGAGATAATGGAGGTTTAAAGCAAGGTTGAAGTTGTATCCTTATAAACTTAAGACTAGGTTCAATAAACCATCTAAAATTGTTCATGTTTACAATCATGGGGAGCTAGGGATGAAACTCTCAAAGAGAAGAATGTTTAAGGCTATTAGGCATCAAAGAAAGCTCTACCTTGAAGGGACATTCTCACACGGGAGAGAAGCAATTTCTTTCCTTTCACTCACTTATCCATGATTGAATTGAGTATGTCCTAGCTAATGACTTTAATTTAGCTTGTTTTATTTTCATTCACTTATCCTTGTTAACTTGTGTGTTTGTTTTACTTTAATTTGATTGTGTTTTGTTGGATTTGATTTCGTTTTAAAGTGTTTTCCCTTCAATCCATTGATGTTTAGGTCCTCAATTATACGATTGAAGGTTTCTTAAAAGGTTGGGTATTGATGCTTAGGAAGGAGGAGGATCAAGAGAGCAAGGAGGACGGCATGCTACTGTACACAAAACCCACAATCGTGGGAATTACCCGTTCGTAAAGGTTGCTACTGGACAAAATTCCCATGATTGTGGGAATTAGATGCCAAATCACTTATAACCCTCTTCTTCCTCCCTCTTTTCCAGTATTTAATTCTCTCTCTCTCTCAAACACGTCTCTTACTCCCAAAATATTTCAAAATCATTCACTTTTTCACCAAATCATTGTGATATTTTCTTACATTACTCACTCACAAATCACATGTTTTGGTTTTTTTACTCTCTTTCTCTCTCTAAAATCGTGTTTCACCTTCTATCTTTTTTTTTCTATTGAGTTCCATCTTAAATGGCTCCAAGGAATGAAAAGGCTATCAAACCAAGTGAACAGGTGAGATTACAAGTCCCTTGAGAAGGTATGCATAACATGGCAAAGAATTTTCGACCTCTATACCCCATTTTCTCTGAAGAAGAAGGTAATAGGTTTCAAAACTTTAAGAACAAGGCATTACTTTCTATTGGATACTTTGATTTTGAACTCTTGAATCTTCTAAGACTAAAGGAAAATGTGGAACACTTGGTTGCGAATGTTGGTTGGGGTCGATTCATTCATTGTTACTAGGTAATTTGTCCTAGATTGACTTTAGAATTTTTCATCACAGTTCGATACATTACCAATATCGACACATTTTGGTTTCATATAGATCATTAAGTTTATAAGCTAGATTATGTAGTGATGCGTTCTTTATTTGAATTTTATGAAAACAAATTATTTGACCACCACGATAAGTTTCACGTGAACAAATGTCGGAATCAACTTACCCATAACTCTAAATTTGATTATAGGAATGCACCCAACACATTAATTCTGAGCATTGAGCACCAAGCACTTATTATTTCATGAGTTTATATGCTTAACTATTTTTAGTAAAATGGAAAGTAATAAGGTTTCAACTAATTATCTCCTTTTCTTATGGTGTTTGGATCACAAGATGAAAATAAAAAAAACCCTATATCATTTTTTGTTTCATTATTAGCATAGTCACAAAACAAAACACTTATTTTGGTAGGAGATTTCTTATCACTACCCTTAGGTTCCACTACAATATGAATCTAGATGGTTTAGATGTTGATGATCCTAGTTATTTTAATGAGACACACTTACGTAGATTGGAGAGTTTGGAGCATCATTCTATTGAGCTCTGAAGTCCTCAATGTATAACTACTTTCAATCATAGGAATAACGAAAGTGCTCCCACTTCCTAAGCATCAATGGCCCTGATAGGGGTCAAAATTGATATGATTTTGATAGAGAATTTGATGCATTATGACCCCTATATTGTGTTTAAATGT
>JAOXYD010230547.1:0-18020 GCA_028565735.1 Pinacopodium congolense
TTAAAAAATAGACTCAAATTAATTTTCAATTCTAAATTTATTTGAAATATGATAGTGAGCCTTTACTAACAATTCTTGTTTTTAGTATTGAAATATGATAGAAAACTCGAGTCACGCAGGTTCACTAGTATGCACTCACCATTGCTCCCCAGTCAAGATATCTTATAAAACCAAGAAATATCGAATCTGGCAAGAGACTTCACTTTTGAGAAAATATTTCATTCGATTCCCCGCCAGGGCTTGCAAATAAGACTCAATCAAAATATCATGCGTGGAGAGATTAGAGAGAAGAAAATGGGTTAATTCAAATCAAATTTGATCTGACTGGTTGATTAATTACTGGTAAAATCAAACGAGTTTTTTGTTTTGGTATAAAATTGAACCAATTGACCAACAGGTTCTAGTTCAATAAAATTGAACCAACCGGTCCAATTCAATCCGATTGTGTAAATGTTGCTGTTAACTATGGTTCTAGCTATATATGGAGTATGGAATCTTACTCAAGTATGATGTAAGTCACTTAAGTTGTTTATAACATTCTATTTAATTCCTTATTTCATATGTCCATGTAGTAAAGGGCTGAACTAACAAAAGGTTTACGTCTTTATTCTCTCTTCTTTATTCTTGTCTCTTGTCAACGTCTAGTATCTCTTTCAACACAACATCTCTGATGTTCCCTTCAGATCTCGCTTTGCCGTTCTTAATCATTATGAAAGCATTTAACATGATCCATTAGTGCAACTTGAATTCATAGGTATTAATTTTGTAACAAGATTCTTTCTTCTCTGCTTTTTCTCGCTTTTGGATGGTGACGAAAGTTGTAATATCTCTTGTGTTTCAATTAATTGAAATTGTAAGATATGCATGCGCTTCACCTTTAACCTCTAGATTGTTTTCGTGTTTTTTTTTTGGTTTTAATTTCGTTTTCTTTCAGGCCATTTCCTTCATGGTTTTCACTTTAAAATCAAATCTTTCCCAATCCTACACCTATTAAGACCCTCTCGTCCATTTGGTAGTCAAAAATTCAGAATCTACATCATCTGAATTTCTCACACTAAAACCGATGTCTCACGCTACTTCCAGTTCCAGAAAACACAATGGTTAGACCAAGTTTCAACAAAATCATTACACAAACCAATCCCAAACAACCAACATCTGATTTTGTTGTTCTACCGTGTACCAATGTTGTTTTGATTTTGTTTTTCGTGTCTTTTGTTGTTGTTTTCCAGAACCATTAATACCTATCTTAAAGCGCTTATTTTAAGGGAAAGCAGACAAAAAACACGTTTAACATTTTAGAACACAAAATCAGAAGTAAACCCGAAGCTAATAACTAGAATAACGATGGACACATCTATGGCAGGCAACATTAATGGAATCCAAACTTAACATCATTCCATTGAACGAAGAGGAGGACGGTAACAGCAGATATAAGGAATATAACACTTGGTTCTGATACCAATTAAAAGTATTTATCACTATTGATTAGTGCAAACTTGAATCCATAGATATTAATTTTGTAGTAAGATTCTTTCCTGTCTGCCTTTTTCTGCTTTTGTTTCTTTAATAATGAAAAAATCTGTAATGTCTCTTGTGTTTCAACTTATTGAAACTGTAAGAGTAATATAAGTTTAAGGGAGAGGGAAAGAGTCTTAGATTCCATTTAAGGCTTTTAAGCCCAATTTTTAAATATCCAATAACTATTTGGATGTGCTTACAATATATTTAAATACATGGGCCACATTATAATTAATCTTACACATTACACCTGTCCCTCCGGGATTACTGATTTTCATTCTTGTCTCTTCTTAATTGATGGACAAAATTGATTACTCAAGTCGCTCTCCCTCCGGGAGGCTTACTGTTATTGCTTCCTGATACCATTGAATTAATATCAATAGTGACTTGAATCTCAAACCTATCAAGGACATGGAAAAATCTGAAGTATGATTTTGTCTTTCTTATATGTAAAGTCAAATCACCGTCACATCACCTATCATTGTGACCATCTTTATTTGTTATTTTTATTGTAACAATTGTCACGTCCAGAACAAAACAAAAAGTAAACTTATGTCGTAAGGAAGCTCTTAATATATTTAATTACTTAAAAAATATCCTAGTTACTATGCCAATATTAGTTGTGCCTGTAACTTCTTTCCAATTATAAATGTTAAAGTATACAAATCATATTGTGTTGAACTCAATTTATTATTTAATTCTTTAAAATATAAAATTGAAGTTTGATATTAATTTTAATAAATTTGAAAATATAATTTATAAAAAAATATACAAATAAATGAAGAATGTTTATTGATGATTAGTTGTATTTTATTTTAAATATATTTAAAAATTAAATTTATATATTATACTAAAAATAATTTCATATATTAATAATTTATAATTTATTTAAATATAATAAATTTAAACTATTAGATAAAAAAGTGGTTTATGATTCTTTATTTAAAGTTAAATTTTGAAAATTTTTAATAAAAATAGACATAATCTCTTTTTAGAAATAAAATTTAAACTATTATTATAATTTTAAAATTTTTATTTGAAATTTAGTTTTAATAAAAAAATATTATTAATTAATTGTAAGGTATTTAAATTTTATTTTATTCTAATAAAATATTTTATTTTAATATTAAATGTTTATTCATTCTTATAATTATTACTTTTATTATTTTATATTAATTCTACACCAATTTTATAATAATTAAATCTTTAAATCTTAAACTTCTTTTACTATCAATTTAATTGTCCAATTCAATTTTTAACAAATTATTTTTTCCTCTTTTTATGAGTCCTTATCTCACATTCACAGGTTCAATCTTAGTTTGTATATTTCCGAACCCATTCAATAAGTGTTTTTCCTTGGTCTTGTTTAATTGGAATTATGTTTTTAGTTTATAACCAACAACTCAACTAAATATATTCTTTAATTTTTAAAGACTTATATATTTCAAGTAAATTATTACACAGTTTCTTTTTTGTATTAGGTCGGTATAAATCTTTGAAATATATAATAATATGTTAACTATATATTTCAAACAAATTCTTAAAATCAAATAATGCTAATAGTTGGTAATAATTAATATTTTACAGTTTGTATTAAATTAAGAATTTAAATCTAAAACCTTTGATCTCGTGGAATGTGGAGGTATTGTGGTTGACGGCTATTAGATTAGTCCATTAATCTCTTATGCATTTACGAGTGTGCATTATAAGTTAAATATTATTGAAGTTCTAAATTATAGTTGTGCCATTGCTTCCTCTGTTTAAGTGGCCAATTCAAAAGAAACTATGTTTTTGTGAAGACAATCACCCCGCCGAAGACATAATCGACTAAATAATTCAATGCACGTGAATGTTCATAATGCCATTATATTCCTTGGTCCTCTATACATTTTTTTTTCCATTATGAGAAGAGACTATAATCAAGTTGGTAATGTTATAATATCTTTTTCATCATTGTGGTTACTGACCTATAATCAAGTGGTAATGTTACAGTAGCTTTTTCATCATTGTGGTTATTGACCACGATTCTGGCTGAGCATGCCACTATAATTAAATATAATGTAATATGACTAAATCTGTATAATACACTGCAGGTCCAAAAAAAGGTTTGCGTATTGTTTATTATTTATTTATTGCCTAACTGACTATGAATTTTCAGTAAAATATGTTTTGAAATTAGAGTGAACTAACATTGTAATGTCATATGCCGAACTTCGTTAGAGTATTATTATCACACACACACACACACACACATATGTTCACCAGATAAATTAGTAAAAGTTTACAACATGAAAATTTTGTATGCCTAACCTGAGTTGAATGCTATCATAAAGTAGGAGAGGTTTCCATTTTTCCCTTTCTTTTTTTCTCCCTTTCGACTTGAGTATTTGAACCCTATATTACTTTATTTTAGAAGTGACGTTGTTTCTGAATAAAAATCTCAGTAGACAAAAACATATTTCATAGTTAAAGATATTTTACTATTATTACATGGAACCTTAGTGGTGTATCGCTTTACTAGTTTAAAACGGACAGCTTATTCACCAATATTTTACTATTTGCATAAGTTGCATCTAAGACAATCTTCTCATGTGAACAAGGAGACTGATCCTCGTTACTAAGCCGAATAAACTCAATATATTTTTTTTAATTTTAGTTTTGAGCATGTAATTAGTGAATCTGATCTCTATTTCGATGTCCATACAAATTTTAAAGGGAATATGGTTGTAAATTTTCGGAAGTCCTTAATTAGTATAAGTATGCATCGAGATGGAATGAATAAGACAAAATAATTAAATCATATAAAATTTAACACATTGATTTAGTCAAACTGTGAAACTTTAACAAGATATTGTAACCTTTTTTTTCTAAGCATTATGAATAACTAATATTTCTAGTTCACTGAATAATTGAACTAATATAACAATCTCCTTGAAATTTTTTATGATAAAAGAAACTTAATTTCTTTTTTACTATAAATTTTTTTCATAAAATTCAAAATTTTAAGTTAAAAATCTTATAAAAATAATTATTTTATATTGTCCAATTTATTATAATAAAACTTTAAGATTTTAAGTATATAATTTTAGATAACTTGATTAATTATTCAATAGTATGAAAATCATACCATAACTCTAAAATTCAAAAGATGACATCAACATTCCTTATTCCCAAAACAAATTATAATATAAAGTAATAAAGAGATTTTATTGCCCTTTATTTTGTATTTTTATTAAAGTTAGTATATATTTTTTCTTATATATATATATATATTTATTACTTGAGTCTTATAATTTTTTTAGTATCAATTGAGTGATTTATGTTAATTCTAATCATGCTCACGTAAATACTTATTTAAATTATCAGTTTCTCAATTTATGGCTTGAAGCTTATTAGACCCTTAAGTCTAAATTGCGAGATCGTGCTAGTGTTGATGAGGTTTGGCCAATGCTTAATACACGAGTTGGTATAAAGAAGGCGTGTTAACAAAAAAATAAGGCAAATTCTTACTAATAGACAAGCAAAGTCCAAGAAACTTGCTAGTAGGCGAAGGATGCGAGAAGTATCGACGAAGATTTCGAAAGTAGGTGAGATTCGATATGCGTGGGCATGCGTAGATATGCATTGATGGAAATTTTTGACGAGACGTGAGATTTAGATGCGAAATCACATATAGTTGACAAATTAAGTTATGCGAGACCCGAGAATATGCTAGAATACGTGAAGGCACGCAAGATCCTGCGAGAGCGCACAAGGATTAAAGAAGGCATGCGAGTGCGAGGGTATGCATAGATACTTGACTTCGTTGAGTCAGGTTAAAGGTATGTAAAATATGTGATGTTTTATATTAACTCAGATTGTGACTTATATTTAATCATGGAGCAACGAAATTGCACTATAAGTGAGCTTAATCGTGGAAGATGTACTTGTCTATGGACATGCATTAATGGACCTATGTGCGGATAGACCTTAATGACTTGAAAAATAAATCAACAGTGATGTAGCAACTATGGATTATGTGGCATTAGATGGCATGACGAGATCAACTTAAGGATTATGTGGGATAACATCAAGTTTGAGCGTTAGAGATCATGTGAGACTGAGCATCTGAGGATCGTGGGAATATTTGCGGATATGAAAGTCTTTCCCAAATTGCATGTAATCTTTATCTTACTAAATTATGATGTAATGTAGCCAACCAGAAGAGTATTAAGAGGAAGGGAAGGTCTTCCCATTGGTCCAGGTGATGTGTTCTTAGTTGTTAAGATAGACGAGAATCTCAGAGTGTTAGTTATCTTGTACTTGCTTTCCAAGCAAGGAGCTTATAAATAGCTTATTAAAGTCAGAGCTCTTCATTTGGTATTCACTCAGAGGAGAGATAGGAGAGATAACTTAGAGAGTTGACAGCTTTTGGGAGAGTTCTCTTGTAAGGGATTCAAGTAGGGAGTCTTTTGTAAAATGCTTCTAGAATGAGGTACTTGTTCTTTTTATTGACATTTTATGAGAGTTAATGAAAGTTTGGTTTCAACTATATTATATATCTTGTTACTTTCTTTTCTCTTGTTATACACTTATGTGATTTTTGATGTGTGAGTGAAACTCTTAAACACAAGTGTGCATATGAGGTGTTTAAGGGCTAATAGAATTATTCAGTAATATTCATATGAGAAGGCTAAGTCTTGGTTAAGCGAACTTAAGCAAGATGACCATGCAAAGGAGGGCACGACTTGTAGTAGAGTTCAACGATCAAGTGGACCTTTGTAACGAAGCCCACACCATATTTTCATATAGGCTTCTCTCTCTTTTTAATGAGTCCTCTAACTTTTTGCATAAAAAATAACACAATTAAGGTTAATGATTAGTGTGTTAAAAGATTCTAGATACAATTTTTCATATAGTAATAATGGTATGATTGATGACTTCATTGCCTTCAATATTTTCTTATTTGCATACATATTTTTTTGATTCCTTTATTACATGTACACATATACATGATCTGGTGTTCTATTTTGATTTTATTAATAGTCATGTACACTTTAAGTACATTGGCATGTTAGGCCATTGAAATCTTTTATACTTTTAGGTATATTGACATGTTGAAACTTGTATAAAAGATCATTAAATTCTTGTAATATTTTTGTTGAATTAAGAATTTTCATAATGTAAGTGTATGTTTAAATTATCCAAGACAAATTTTATTCATGATATGAGACTATAACTAAGGTTAAAATATTTTAACAGTATCTTATTTTATAAGATAAATTTGGTTAATAGTGATAATTCTGATTGTCAAGGTAGAATTGAACCATAATTAAGAATAATGTAACATGACTTTACTCTTTACCTATTTGTCACATAATTCACGACTTAATTATTTAACTTTGACCCATTCACTCGTCAAGTAACATAAGTCGATCTAATATTAAATAGTATTCTTATCATTTCACACATTAGAATGAGTGCAAGGTTGAATATTATTTTTTCATCATATTAACTTCTTACTAGCTTTGATTGATTTTTCATGTCTTACAGATATATTAAATCTAGTGTTAGTGTTGATTAAGTTACCCTCTGTTCATTCACCATGATTTCTCTATTCCAACCTTCTCGCTCATGTTAATCTTGTTTCGTGTGTTCCTTTTTTGTTCTTAAAGAAGCTTTAATTCCTTTGTCTATTCCTTTGGGCTTCTTTTTTCTATCGTTTATTCTTTATCTCTTATGATCCCTTGGGTTTGTTCTCCTATGAAACCTTTTTGTGGTTTCTTTATCCTCCTTAACCTTTCTTCGAGATTTTTTCTCCTAACTTAGTCTCTTTGTTGTCCTAGTTCTGCTCTATTTTACTTCCTAACCTTTTCTTACTTTTAATTTTTTTTCTTTTTTAGTAACTACTTTTTAAATCTCTTTAGTCTTATTTTTTCCACTTTCCCTATTTAGTCACTTTTAGAAGACTGGCTTATTCTTTTTGGCACTCTATTTCCAGGATGTAGTAACCTACTTGGGGGGGTTTCTCCCCGCTGTCGAACTTAGTAAGGGCAGCTCTTCATTATAACCCTCTTGCCTCAATAGTAAGCTCTAATAGCTTAAATGCTAATTCTGATGTTAGTAACAAGCTATTGTAGAAGTAAGAATTGGAGATGATATTTTAGACTATAACCTATCTTACTGTCCTTTTAAGAAAAGAATTGATGCAAACATTATTGCTCCACCCTTAGAGATCTTGAAGGGGGTTTTCAAGATGAAAATAATTTGATTGGGTTCTTTATAAGCAAAATGCTTACTTATGCAAACATGAATGCCTAAGTAAACTCAAATTGGAAACAACATGGCTTGCAAGAAGTTATAGCTAATGATAATAACATTTTCATTTTTAGATTTGCAACAAAAATACAAGCATTAAGAATTATAGAGGTTGGTCATTGGCACATCCAAAATTAGCCTATTTTTCTACAACTTTGGAAGTCAAGAGTTAAGGTGTAAAATGTTAAATAATTACGTATTCTAATTTGGATGAATATTTATGATATTCCTTTATAATATTGGTTAACTAGAGGTTTGAGTCACTTGTCCAGTTATATAGGAAGTCCAATATGCCTAGATGAGCAGACTACTACCACCAAAAGAATTAACTATGCTAGAGTATGTACTTTGGTGAAAGCTAACCAAGACTTACTAGATCATATATCTATATTGAGGTTTGGAGAAAATGAAGAATGAATTACAGATAAGGTTCATATTTCATACTCCTAGAAACCTAACGAAAAACAAACTAAGGACGTCCAAAGCCTAGCAAGTAAGAAGTTTTCTAATAGTGATTATAGGAGCTTACCAGAGAGGAACCCTAAATGATGATGCTGATGATAAGCAAGATGTTGGGATAAACAAGCAAATCCTGTAGAATTCAATAACCTATAAAATCTTTAGGTGATATCAAGATAGGAAGTGAGAATAAAAATGTGATAGATATAAATGTTAAGTAGAAGGAAATACAGTAAGAGGAACCTCCTTTACTGGTTAGTAATCCCTCCAAGGAAACTCTCCTAAGAAAGTAGATGTGTGTATTTGCCTTGAAACCTTCAAATCACAGAATAATGTTAAGGTAAAAGAAGGAAAGAGGTACTAGCAGTGGAAAGTTTGGAGCATAATGGCTCTCATCTAGTAGAACATCCTAATTCCAACACAAATGAGCAACTACTATAGGAGAAGTGACTTATGAATAGCCTAAAGCTGGCAAATGATGAAGTGAAATGCTTGTCTCCTTATAAAAATTCTAATGGTGGACCAATAAATAAATTCATAGCACCAAATTGGAGATCAAATAGAAAGAAAAAGGGAACACATTTCTATTCTATCTTATGAGCATCATAGCATGGAATGTAAGAGGGATTAATTGTCCCTCTACAAAATCGGCTTTAAGGATAATAAACCACTTATAGTACATCTTTGGAAACTAAAATCAACTCATTCTCACCATTATAATGGGAGTATTTTAATGGCTTTTGACAAAAACAGCATTGAGGTAATCTAGTCTCAGATCTGAAATCAATACATTCATGTAAATATTAGAATAAAAATGATCACTATTGAACTACAAGATACCTTTATATATGCTTACAACTTTGCCTTTCAAAGATATCCTTTTTGGCTCAAGATTAGGGATTTAGAAAAGTTTATAAAAACCCCTTAGCTAATCCTAGGTGATTTTAATAGCTTGTTCCACATCTATAAGATTGAGGGGAGTGTATGTATGAGGAATTGTATGGAGGATCTTAGGAATTATGTTGTTAATATCCAATTGATTGATTTTAAAATGGAAGGCCATTTTTTTTACATAGACTAATAAGTAGATTGGGCCTCTTTATATAAGGAAGAAATTAGACAAAATCTTGGTGAATGTTGAATTATTGTCAATTTTTCTGAGTTTAAGGCTTGTTTCAATAACCTTCTTTTTTCTTATCATGCACCTATTGTCATGCATAACTTTTTGCACAAACCTATGTCAAGATCTCCTTTCAAATTCAACAACTTCTTTGTGGAGATGTAGGGTTTACATTTTTAATAAATCTATAAAGAGTGGAATTAACTATAATTTTCAAGGTACTAAGCTGTTTCTTTATATCAAGAAACTAGATAGAGTCAAAGAGGAACTTAAAATCCTTAAGGGTACTAATTTTCCAGACTAAAAAAAAGGAATGATTGATGCCTTGGCTAAACTCAATAACATCAAAACCTGTAAAAAAATTCATCGACTAACCCCTCTTTTCAGGTAGAGGAAAAGAACGGCTTACAGGAATATATAACAACATTGAATCTTCATAACTCTTTGTTAAAATAGAGGTCCAAATTTTTATGGTTAAAAAGCGAAGATAGATGCTCTAAATTCTTTTTCAGTTTTATACCTTTAAGAAGGAATGAAAATAGAATAGCCTTCTTAACCATATATGCTAACCTACATATAGATACTCAAGACAAAATTATACTAAATGTTCATTTACACTTTTTTAAAACCATTGGAACACTAGATGAGGGAAATTTTCCTCAACTTCTATCTAAAACCATTAGACAACATATTTCTGTCATGGATTATGAATTGCCTGCAAAGATTTCGAAGAGAATGAGGTTGAAAAAGTTGTTTTTTCCTCTTCATCATTATAAAGCCTATAGACTAAAATGTCATGGATTATGAAATGCCTTTTAAAAAAATCATAGCTAGTTATTAAGCATGATATGATAATTGTTGTTACAGAGTTTTTCAGAAACTATAAAATGCTCAAATATATAAACAAACTATTTATTAACCTAATCCCCAATAATCACTTACCAAGTTCCATCAAGGATTATAGGCCAATTGCCTATTGCAACACTATCTATAAAGTGATCTCTAAAATGCTATCAAACAAATTAAGAACGGTGCTACCTACATATATAGATTCTTCATAAAGTGCATTTATTAAGGGAAGATAATTAGGAGACAATGTTATGTTGAGTCAAGAGTTAATGAAGAATTATACTAAAAAGAGATTTGTCAAAAATTGCATTGTTGAAATAGATATTTAGAAAGCATATGACAATGTAAACTTGAATTTTATTCTTAACACTCTCTTAGCTTTTGGCTTTCCTACTAATTTTACTGAACTAATTGGACAATGTATCATTATAACCTCATTCAATCTGATAGAAAATGATGAGCCTACTAAAAGGATTGTAGGTATAAGGGCATTCAACAAGGAGATCCTTTATCTCTTTATTTATTCACTTTGGTTATGGAAGTATTAAGCAAACTCACCAAGAAGGTTACAACTCTAGATCAAGGCTTTAAATATCCTTCTAGATGCAGAGATGTGAACCTCATCAACCTCCTTTATGCAAGTGACATTATGATATTCTCAAGGGCTAATAAAAGGTCCTTAAGTATCTTTATGAATGTACTTAATTTATTCAAGGTGATATCAGGCCTCTTAATCAATAAACAAAAAAATTTTCTTTATTTTATTACAAAGGCAAAGGAAAATACTTCTTAACTAGCATCAATTATTAGTTTGAGAGTTGGAGAGTTACCTGTTACATATCTAGGAATCCTAATTTGTTTAAAAAAGCTTCCTATAGAGACCTCAAGCCTCTAATAAACAAAATACAAAGAAGAATAAGAAGCTGGTGTAATAAGAGTTTAACTCTAGCTAGTAAGCTTAACAATCATCTCATATCTAAATTCCCTTAGTATTTATTGGGCCTTTCATATGATGTTCCCTAAAAACATCATCAAAACGATTGATATAGTTTTCATGAATTTCTTATAAAGAGGTAATGTAAAGAATAAAGGGATGGACAAGGTGAGCTGGTTAGATATACATGTTCCAAAGGTTAAAGGAGAGCTTGGATCCCTCTTAAATTTATAAACACAACTCTCTTAATCAAATAGATTTAGAGGATTATAAATAGAAAAATTTACAAGTGAGATGTATTCATGCTTATTACTTTAGAAATGAAAACTTTTGGAATGTTTAGCCTAAACAAAACAATTCCTAGACTTTAACTTGCATTTTTTAGTTAAGGAACTCAGTGAGACTGCAAATCAAAACTAGAATTGGCAATGGAGGTTCCCCTTCATTTTAGAATGATATATAGACTATGAGCATTCCCCTCATGTGGTCTTAAGAGGAGAGTTGGTTATTGTCTACAATAACTCTTGATATTTTTATTAAAAAATCTCTTATAAACAATACGTGATTCTTGGAAGACCTCCCTCACTCATAAATTGCCAACCTAATTTTGAGCACTGTTCTTGATGAAGAAAAGCTAGAAGAATTGGTCTGGACTAAAGCCTTTAATGGATGTAGGGATTTTATTATGCCTCAAATACCTAAAACTGAGTGACATAAGCTAATCTGGGTTAAACACTCCCATCTTTGTGCCTCCTTTATTTTTTAGTTGGCTATAAAGGGCAGAGTAAGTACCTTTGATAGACTGAATAGGTTCCTAAATATTCTTGAGGTTTGTACATTATGTAAGAATGATAGGGAATGCATTACTCATCTATTCTTTGATTATAACTACTCAAGAGATATATTAGATACAATTATGTATCTTTGTAACATCTCACATCGATTTATAAACTCGAATGCCTTAATTAACTGGTCTACTAGATATAAGGTCATGTGTTATAGGGATACACCCCTATATAGGATTGCATTAAGCTATATGATGTACTCCTTATGAAAAGAAAGAAGTATGGGAATTTTTTATAATCAAGAAATACAGAAGTAAGAGTAACTTCTAGACTTTGTTAACAAAGTCAGGAAGCATCTGATCAGTCATAAACTATGTACCAAATGTAATTCAGTAATAAGGGAGAGAGGAAATTACCTGTATAGGAATGATCAGTAACTTTGGACATGGGGGCATAGTAGAAATGGAAGCCTGGTATAGAGTAAGTACTTGTAGAAACTATGGATGGAAAGAAGCAATCCTAAGAGGAAACCTTGAGTAAATATTCAACTAGAAACTGCATTGAGTTAACATAAGACATTGACAGAATCCTCAGAAGGTTTATTAACTAAATAATGAATTACATTGGACTAGAAATAAAAAAAAGCAGGGAAGCCTTGGCAGATGTTTAGCTAGGCATTTCATCGGACATAAGAAGGACAGAGGCAAAATCCTCAGAAGAAAACATGAGATGGGAGTTATAATGGCATCATCACGACTAGAAACCACGCACTATATTCCTCAACTCAATAATTTGCATTGAGCTAGAATTACCTTATTAGAAAAGAGAAGATGGATGTAATTGAATCCTAATCTTTTTGGCACCCTATTACCATCATTTTTTAGTTGAAATCATGGTTTATGCATGAAACTTTTGTTGTGATTTTAACTCCTTAACTCAATAATGGATTGCATTAGACTAGAACTAAGCCATATCTGTTCTAGAGAAAGAAGATGGATGTTATCAAAACTTAATCCTCTTGGCACTTGTATCATGTTAAATTATTCTTCCAATGAAATTATATGGAGTTGATGGATTATAATCTTATACTGATGGCTTTATTGTAATTTTATGATTTTTTGGGCGTTTATTCTATATAGTTGAACATATGTAGTTCTCTGTGATTATAACAGAGTTCTAAATAGTGATTCAAACTGTACCTATCCGAATTTTGTACAAGCAGGGTCAATACTGTATCAGGTCAGTAGTTTAGCCCACACCATCAACATTGACCCAAAACTGGGTTAAAATTATAAATTTTAAAAAGTTCAGGGACCATTTTGCAATATTCAAAATTTTGGAATATCGGTCAATCAATGATTGGAAGCTTTAGCATCTCTTTAATAGTTACAACCACTCTCAACCAATTTGAAGAATTTGAGTTGAAATTAGTAAATTTCTTAACTATAAGATTTATGATTTTTTAGTTTTGTTAAAATTTTATTTAATTAGTGTTTAATTCATTAATTTTAAGCATTGTAAAAGTTAAATTTGATATAAATGGATATAGAATGAATCAAATTCAAAATTAGGTAGAATTAGGATTTTAGAATTAGGAATTTTAAATTTTAGGTGAAATTGTGTTATAATGTATCAAATTGAATGTATATTCATGTGATTAGATATATGAATGAGTTAATAGAAATCATCAATTGCGTTTGATTTAGTAAAATTTGAAATTTGCCCAATATTTGGAATATAAAAATTGAGAATTTTGAATTTTATGTGAAATTGTGTTATATTTTATCAAATTGAATATATATTCATGTGATTATATGTATAAATAAGCTAATAGAATCATCAATTACATTTGATTTGATACAATTTGGATTTTTCCTAATTTTAAAAATATAGAAATTAGAGAATATTGAATTTTAAGTGAAATTATGTTATGTTTTATTAAATTGAATGTATATTCACGTAATTAGATATATGAATGAGATAATAAAATCTTCAATTATATTTAATTTGGTAAAATCTAATTTTTCCTAATTTTAGGAATATAAAAATGGGAGAATTTTTTAATTTTCAATTTTAGATAAAATTGTATTATATTTTATCAAATTGAATATATATTCATGTGATTAGATGCATGAATGAGCTAATAGAATCATCAATTGCATTGATTTGGTAGAATTTGAATTTTTCCCAATTTTAAGAATGTAAAAATAGGAAAATTTTTGAATTTAGGTGAAATTACGTTATTTTTTATCAAATTGAATGTATATTCATGTGATCATATTTATAAATGAGCTAATAGAATCACCAATTGCATTTGATTTGATATAATTTAAAAATTTCCTAATTTTAGAAATATATAAATTGAAAAATTGGGGTCTCTTCATTTTTAGGTGGAAATTGTATTATGTTTTATCAAATTAAATGTATATACAGGTTATTAAATGTATGGATGAGTTAACAAAATCATTAATTACATGTATTTAATGACTTATATATGTTTCAGTAATTACAATTAGTTTTACTTAATGCCTTAATCAATTGCATTGATTTTGACAGGTAAATAGAGAGTAGTTCGAGTTTAAGCACTACTGGTGATACTTCAGTCCCCTTTACAAGATTTGATAATCCAGCATAGATCTATAGTACATTGGTTCCTAGTTTTAAGTCGAGGAGCCATATCATAGACAATTATTGTATTAAGACTTTGAAAGGCGGAGGAATCACAATATTGAAGATGCATTTGGCTAGAATAAAAGGCAATGTAGAACTTGTAAGAGGGTTCCTCATGATGTGAAGGGGCAGCTGAAGACTTTAAAAGAGGAATATCATATAGAGAAAGATAGAAGAGTTAGATTAAGTTTCAGTATTATTAGTATGAGTTCATTTTTTTTAGATGGTAGAGCTAATATTAGTAGAGATGATGTTAGTAGATTGGATATTGGAGGACCTTTTATCCCTTTTACCCAATAAGAAGGAGGTGGTTTAGACAGTAGTAGGGTTAGGTAGAAAAGAAGGAGCTCATTTGTTTTTTTAAAAAACTCTAATAATAACTTTAAGAGCTCACTTTTATGCCACCATGCAAATAATGGAAGCATGCGAGCAAGTAGATATAGCTATAACTAGATGGTGGTATGATATGTGCCATTTTATACTGCTCAATCACATTATTATTAGCCTGTAGTGGATGTCATTGCCTCTTATAGTCTAGGACATAAAACTCTTTCAATACATGACTTTAGAGGTAAACTTTTGTTATTTGTTTTTAAATGAGACACTATTTAGAAGAGAAAAGGATGGCTTGGATTGTTATAGGTATTTTATCATGTATGATGTTTCGACTAATAAGAGAAAGGGGTCTTTCATTAATTTCCTAAAGGGACCATGTTTTTTAAGATAGTTGAAGCATTTGGAATGATTAGGAATGCCGATTATTTGTTTCAGCTTTTTGATAAATTTGTTAATGAAGTTGGGTATGAGAATATTTTTTAGTTTAACACTAGAAATGATACAACTTACAAATCAAGTAGGAGGAGGTTACAGAGTATGTATAACTCTTTCTATTGGACTCCATATGCTACTTACTTTATTGACTTGATCTTAGAAGATATTAGAGATAGTAGACATTTTCCTATAATGGAAGAAACTATGTTGAAGGCAAAGAAGGAGACTAGATTTATTTATAATCTTATGTGGGTGTTGAATTTGAAGAGCAAGGAGTTTACAAGTGGGAGGAACTTATGATACCTTATGGTTACTAGATTTGCAACCAAATTTCTAACACGATAGGGTTTTGTGATGATGAATAAGGAGTTGCAGCAGATGTTTATCAATAAAGGTGGATAATTTTTTAACATGCCAAGTCCAATCCCGGTTTAGGGATTGCTTCAATTATTATTTAGGATATAGTCCAACTATTAGTTTATTATCAGAGTTTGTGAGATGGTTAAGGTATTTTGTTTAGCAGATATTTTTATAAATTTATAAAGAGGGCGAAGGAAGTTATAAAGGCCAACTCAAACTCGAAGAATAAACTTTCTCTATACATGCCTTTCCTATTTGTCATTGATAATAGATGGGACAACCAGTTAGTCCAACTGTCAGTTTATTATCAAAGTTTGTGAGTCTTTGATTAGGGTACTTTATTTAGAAAATATTGATGATAAACTCACGATAGGATATTTTTATAAAACCATAAAGAGGGTAAAGGCAGTTATAAAGGCCAATTCAAAGAACAAATTATCTCTATATATGCCTTTCCTATTTTTCATTGATAATATATGGGAAAACCAGTTATACTCTTTTTTGTTTTTCACTGGAGCATTCCTCAATCTAAGTGTCTACTTTAAATATGATTATGAAAAGAGAATTGATGGGAACATGGGGATACTAATCTCATCACTGCTATTGTTGGCCATGAGAAGATGCAAGTCCTTCTCACTCACAGATAGTGTCATATAAGGAGAGTGTTAGTAATTTTGAGATGCCTTTAGCAGTACAATAAAGAGAGAAGATCAATCTAACTATACATTTCTTTACTTTTATTACTTATTTACAATTAATCATTACTTCATTTTGGTTATGAGATTTTTTATGTCTTACAGTTGTTTGATAGAACTAGTTTAACAGTAGTATTCTAGAATTACAAAAGTTTGCAATTTGTATTTTGAGTCAGTGTGTGAGTGTGACTGAATGTGAAAGGAATTAGAGCATGCTCAAATTCATCTACTCTAAGAAGAAGAATAGATTGGAGTATAAAAGGTTGAATGATTTGGTCTATGTTAGATATAATTTGAAGCTTCGAGAGAGGTATATTCTTTTTGTTATTGTCATTATTATGTTCAATATTATTTTTAAAATCTCGTTAGTAATTTGATTTTATTTTTTAAATAAGATTTTAAGTATAGAAGAATGAGTATTTGAAGAGTTAAGTCATTTAAATAAGAGTAATTTGTAGGGAGATGCTGACGTTCATTGTGAGAATATTAATATGTCATTTATTAGGATGGGATTGGATGAGGGTAATGATCATGTTCCTTTCTCTAATAGGGATTTTGTAGTAGATGATAGGTGGATCCAATTTGATTTTAGTAGATATCCACTTAAAGAATGAAATTTCATGTATTTTCATGTTATTATCTTTTTTTTAGTATTTGATGTAAATGCTAAATTTTATGTATACTAACTGTTACTATTTTTATTTCAGGCTTTAATTTCGCTTTAAGGAGTTTCTATGCTGGATAACGATATTAGTTGTAACATGTATTATTTTATATATTATTCTTATTGTATGATATTTAGATATGATTAATTATCGTTTCATGATTTGAGGTTATTATTTGATGATACTCTAATTTATTGATATTCAGTAATATGATTTGATGTTCTGTTATTTTTGCTATATTAATTCAAGTTGATATTTATTTAATAAATAAATTAAAATTAAAATTAATATGAATGAAGAAAATAGTTGTTTGTTGTATAATATTATTTAATGATATTTTGATATATTAATATTAAGTTATAATGGTTTGATGATTATTCTTTTATTTATATTAATTCATACTATAATTTATTTAAAAATATGTAAAAATTAATATTAATGGTTATAAATATTGTTTCTCAATACTGGTAATGGTACGATATCATTTCAAGGCAAAAATCGTTACTGATACAGTATTAATATTTAAAACATTGGATTGTAACCCCTAAAAGAGATAAATCCTCCCAATTTTATCAATTGATTATTTAAGCCCTGTTTGGTTAGGTTTATCATTTTTTGGATTTCTATTTTTTTCTAAATACAAAAACCAATTTTAGCAATGCATAAAAATCAATGAAAAAATATAAAATTAATAAAAACATACAAAAATAAATGAAAACACAAAAAATTGATAAAAACTATTTTCATCAGTTTCTATATCTATAAAAACAGAAATAGAAAATGAAAATGAAAAGATAAACTAAACTGTAAGTCCTATGGCACCCAAGAGGGGGGTGAATTGGGTATTAAAAACTTTTTCGCAAACTCAAAACTATCAACTTAATTCAATTGGAAAAC
>JAOXYD010230556.1:0-18019 GCA_028565735.1 Pinacopodium congolense
GGCTCAATCCTTTAATGTCGACTAAGGTGCATCCTATCACACACTCATGCTCTCTTAGCACTCTCAACAATCTCTCATCTAAATTATCAATTAATAAAGAAGAAATGATAATAAGTAAATGCAATGAAGGTCTAAAAAAACATACTTTAGATTCAAGGGAAGTAGCTTAAGGTCAAAAGTTAGGGGCTCCTCTATAGATTGCTTTGGAAGAGGCCTAATTAGCCAATTTAAGTGCTCATACCTCCTATAATAAATTCAACTAGAAGACTCCTTTCCAGTTTCTAAGTCTTCTAACACTTCCTTAACCTCCGACTCCTTCTCTAACTCTATAAACATGGATAAACCAATGCCTTTTTTGTGGATCTAAACAAAGAAAAATAAATGGATCACTCTAAATGGAACTAACTTCAATGAAATTGCACAAGTCAAAAGTAGAGGGATGCTTTATTGCTCTTGACATACTAAACTCAATCTCTTCATCTTAAAGCCTAAGGATAAGCCTTCCTTCATGACCATTGATAAGTACCCTTACTACAGCCATGAATGACTATCTTAAAATTATGGGTACCTTATTATCCTCTTTCATATTTAAAACCAAGAAATCAACAGAAAAAATGAACTTGTATACTTAATTTGAAGTCTTTCTCACCAAGTTATAAAAAATGGTAGCATTTATAGTAATACGATAAAAGGTGTGACTCTAATATAAAAGATGTCTACTTGCTATCACATACTAAATTCATGATTAGAAAACTATAAAGCATCTCCCTGAACCTTTCTAAGTCTCGTATAGACTCTTATTCTCAAACTGCATAAATGAGATAATCTCAGTCTTCATTTTAGCTATCTTGTTGGGGGGCAGATATAGTAAGAAAGAGCTTCAAAAGCATATCTCACGTGGTGATAGAACTAGGCTAAAGGGTAGATATCCGGGCTCTAACTTTATCTCTATGAGAGAAAGGTAATGGATTAAGCTTAAAAACGTCCTCCAAAATCCCAATGTGTCTAGAAAAGTCATAGATGTCTACAAAAGTCTCTCAATAAGTATCCAGGTCCTTTAAGGCTAAGCATCCAAACTATAAGGCCTAGGGTTTGAGTTAACCCTAGGTCTAACTATGCTAGCCAAAGGTTTAAGTTCAATATAGTAGGCTCTCTACGGTCTTCCTGAGGTTTTGTAACTATTAGTTCTTATAGTTCCATCTATAAGAATTCAGACTCTAGCTCTAAATGATCTTCACTAATTGTCTCTACCTCTGCTACACTAGATGCGCCTATATGAGTCTCTTATGTCTATATATACTTATTTCTAGTTCTATATATAGTTCTTTCAAGTTTTGGAATAACTTTTAAGTTATCTAGTCTTTTATGCCTGAGTATGCATAAAAAACTAAGAAAAAACTAAAAAAAACAAAAAAAACTTACTAAGGAAAATAAATCAATCAATAATCAAATAAAAATCAAGTAAAAACAATAAAAAATCTAAATAAAGAAAAAATGCAAAAAGTAATGAACAAAAATAAAAAATAAAAACAGTAAAAATAACCTTCAAACTAATTAACACTAATATATTCATAATATCAAAAGTGTAAATTCACGGCAACAACTCCAAAAACTTATTCATGGTTTTCACACTCTACTTCTTTTAATCTAATTTCAAACTAGGACCCTCGTATAGGCTAGTATCCCTATCACAAGTAATATAGTAGATTATATGAGTCCAAGATCTAGCTCCAAGTGAATTCTAACTCTGAATTACATGTCTCAACTTCTTGAATCCTTAAATTTTACTTCGAATATTAAATATAATTGATTGAAAAACAAAACCTAAAATTAATATGAAACTTGATAGAAAATTGAATAAAATATGAAAAAGATACTAGTTGTTTAATTAAAGATATATGTTAGATCTCTTAATATTACTTACATATGTCCTAATTAGGTTGTAGGATCGATTGGTATGTGAATTGTCCAAATTGTGCTTGAATTCTCTACTATATCGTGCCTCTAGAGACATTAACATCCTTTGGTATCGAGCATTAATGGAGTCATTATACACTTACATTAATCTATTATTTTCAAAAATGGACTTTAATGGCAGTCTACTCAAATATGAATGGCACTATTAAGGAGTCACATTGTTCTTGTCAAAGAAAATAATAGTGGTGGAAAGGTGACAACAACAATGTTGTTAAAGGCAGGTGTTATTCTTCTAAAAATATGCACTATATTCGATCCTTTTTACACAAATCTTCACTTTCATCTATGAACCTACAAAATAAATAATAACACATTATTTGGACAATTTAACACTAAAATAACATAAACTCATAACAAATCATATCGAAAAATCCTATAATTTATACACTTTTCTCCTACATCTAATTAAGCTAGCCAAAGGTCTATTATTGTTTCTCATAGCTAATTTTATTATCATATATTCTCTACATTCTTCTTGAATGGCTACAACTACGTTATCCATGTATTCAATTTATAATGATTCAGTCTCTAGCTTAAGTTAATGATCACGAATTGTTTGCAACTCTACTTTGATAGATGTACCTACTTGAGTTTTATGCTCTAGTTCTGGATCAAAAGTTAAATCCTTGGACTTTTGGCTATAAGTATGCATGCAAAAATTAACTAATTAAACAAATATAAATAAATAAAAGAAATAATAAAAACTAAAAAGGAAAATTAATTTTACATTTTACAATTGTAAAAAAATGTAAAATGTAGAAAATACATTCTAAACTAATCGACACTGATATCTCCCTATTATCACTAGTGATGATCTTAAACAATGGCACTAAAACTTGTTATGGTTCGCCAAACTTTAATTTTAATCACAAACTCAATCTAAGACCAACCTAAGCCAAGTATACCTATCAACTAGTAATATAATGAATTTAAATTGAGTTCAGATATCATCCCATACAAATCTACCATAAATACTAAGTCAGTCAATATGTAATTATTTAGAGAAATAAAATTTAATTGATTAAATAAATTAAACTACTAAATTAAACTAAACTCTTTAATTTATGCTAAAGAATTCAAGATACAATTAAGCTTAACCAATCTTTAAGGTATAGCTAAGGTATTGAATTTTAGTGAATTAATTATGTGACTTAATTTAGGATATCTTAATGAATTCAAGAAACAATTATGGATAAAACAATGCCTTATGTCTATTGGTTTTATTTTATTGTTTGGTAATTCAATGAACTTAGGTAATAGGTATAAAGTTCAGGAAATTCAAATCTAAAATTCTCTTCTAGACTTGAGATCCTCACAATTATTCAATATATTGTTGCTAATTTTTCCAATAACTAGGATAATTTCTTAGATCCCTAATTATCTAAGAGTCTATTTTTGATGACCAGTCTAAAATAGATGATTAAGAACTCATGTAAACAAAGATTAGTGTGTAATATAGAGATGGTAATCCAATTAAATCATCTACTTATATATCCTTAGCTTTTAAACAAATTAGTCATATATATTAATCAATAAATAAAAGGATTTAAATATAAAACACACATTTATTGATGAAAATGCAAAGAGTTAGGGATATAAACAAAATTAAAGGTAAAGAATATTGCCAAACTAAATTCTAAAATATGATCAAATATCAAATCGCTTTCATCCACTCTTTGAAACATTGAAAAACAATCTTTAATACCTGTTACAAGAAATTTAAAGAAAACATACAGAAAAACTAAAACTTTATGAAAATTAATGCCTTAGATCTCTCTAAAAGTCTTTAAAAATTTTCAAAGGTCTCTTCAAAACTCTATAAAAGATGTTTAGCTAGGTTTAGGGCGGTTTAGGAGATGATTGGTCCAATTTACCTTTAAATCCATGCCTTTAAAGATACTAATAGTCCTTGAATTAACTTATCAATGATGTCATTTAAACAACATGTAATTCTTCTGAGTTGACTATAATAGTGGTAAAAATGAGATATCAACGACATCATTAAAGACTTACATTAATCTTCTAGATAAATACTCAAACTTTGTCTTTTTGGCACAAAACTTCATTTTTTTTTGCATAAGCTTGCATTTTGATTAATGATATACTTAAATTGGATAATTTAAGATCAAAATAAAGGTGAACATGTCAAATTACATCAAAAAATGCTATGTAGTACACCTCTATATCTCCACAAGATGATTGTGCTTTCATTTTTATTAACGTTTTTTCCTTGCCATGTATTTAATTTAACTGGTAGTAAGGTGTCATTTTTCTTTGCCTTTTTGTCTGTGCTCTTAGTCTCATGTCTAATGTGTTAGTAAAATACTCTCCTCTACTTTTTTAGATGACTCAACTCTATTATTTCTTGTCGTTGTTGTAGCTTTGGTTCATTCTTGTTATCCCTCTTTTCTTTCCTTACTTTGTTTCCCTTTTTCCCAACATTTTAAAAATAAAAGTCTTAGTATACTTTGGAATTGTCCATTTCATATGATCATTTGGTTATTGTATGAAAATTTGACACCTTTTTATTATTTTAAATAATGCTATGGATGTAGATGTAGTTTGTTGTACACTATACTAGCATGTCACTTGAGCTAAATATTTTTCATGATTCTAGGACCTTGAAATCTTTAATCACTTGTACATGGGTTCATTATACACTATGTTGATCTGTCACTTGAGCTGAATATGTTTGGTGATTTTAGGCCCTAGAAATGGTTTCTTTCTTTCACATATTACCATTTTGTGTCTTTCACAACAATGTTGTTATCCTATATTGATATTCCCATCCAATAACTATGCATGTTTATGTTTACAATGTGGTATTGCATCATATTTTAAATGGAAAATCAAATTGCAACATGAATATCCTTGTATTTTATTAACATATGATTATTTGATGTCTAATTTGAAAATTAAAAGTTGTTAAAATTATTTGAATCAGATTGACTTAACTATTCCCATTTCAGGAGGGCTGAAAAGGAGCAATAACATTCACCATTTAGTGTTTAGGCCCAATATGTTCTAAGTTTAGTTAGGCATACAGATAAAGAAGTAGTTAATTTTATTGGCTAAAAGAGTTTTTTTTTTATGTGTGCTTAAATGTTTTGCATATGTACTCTATATATATATATATATAATTATTATCTCATTTAAATTTAGCTGTAAAATCACATTTTTCTAGAATGGATACTTAGGAAAAACCTATCTGGACTTAGATTTAAATAACCCAATCCCAAGTAATGCTTTATAATAAATTAGGTCTCAACCTTATAGTATGAATACCTAATGCATGGAATAAGCCCTAAAATCAATCTTAATAATGAAAAGAAAAGTTTTTTATTCACATTAAAATTTATGTTTATTGTGAATGTTTCACCTAATGGAGGGTACGAGTGGGGAGGAAGATGGCTAGTTTAATTTATAAGGAGATTATAAAAGTTTGAAAATAAAAATAACTTATAAATGTTATATGTTTTAAACTAATTTTAGTTTAAAAAGAAAAATAAAAAATTAATAGGACTAACAAACCAGTTAGGAATATATTTTTATCTTTATTACTTTATTTAAGTTATGGATGTTTGGTCATGTAAAACCTATTGGTCGTATAATTTATTTTTCTTTTTAATAAACTTGTTATTTAATTTCAAGCTATTTCCATTTTACCCCACTCATATTGATCCCATTGTTTAGGTTCTTTACCTTGAATTCTTTAACTTTTCAAAATTCAACCAACCTCACTTGTTTAGGTTTACCTCAAGTAAAATGTTTTTCTTTGAGTAGGGTGCGTTTCTTATTCAAATCCAAAACATATGCTTCATCTAATGCCTACTTTTACTTAAGATACATGTTTATTAAAGGACTACTGCATTCTACCTTTTTAAATTCAATAAAATTCTTTTGTCTGAATTGGAATTATCTATTAATTTTTATCTTTTTAATCAATAAAAATTATTTTCATTTTATTTTCACAACTTAAATCACCATTTAAATTTTTCTTTTTTTTTCTTAGCCCCATGATACATTCTAGACACCTTTAGGTATTTTATTTCAGGGTCTATGTAAAATCATAAATTCCTAAGCATTCAATTATATATTTTAGTTATAATTCTTCTTTATGCTTTTGACAATTCATACAAAGGTTTATTTCCTTTAAATAGCTATAATTTATAAAAACTTTTTCAAACCTAAGTAATTGCTTCGATGAGCAAAATATCATGCCTAACATTTTTTATTTTATAAATTGACCCCAAAACTTAATTTTTTATTTAGGAATTTTTAAATTTTACTTAGGACTCTTAGTTTCTTTTCTTTTAACTCCACTGATAGTTTCTTTTCTTTTAACTCCACTAAAAGTTAAATGCAATTTTAAGTCTCATTTATATTAAGAATGTTGAACCAAGGTCGATTCCACCTTATTTTGGTAATGACAAAACAATCTTTACTACTGATGCTTATGTTTTGAAAGACAAGTATAAAGTTCAAAGGTGATCAATTAAGGAGTCTTCAAGAAGAAAATGGGAAATCAATTGGAGACTCAAAGTTCGAAGAAGTTTTATCTTATGATTTAATTATTGTAAAATTTTCCCCATTTTAGTTTGGTGTGTTCAAGAAGCTTATAATTGACTCTTCATGCATACATATTTTAGAATATGCATATAGGTGCAGCATCAAGAGTTTTGTGTGTTTTGATGTGATTGAATAACTCTCTTAATGGTTTTTCCTATTTTTTTGAAAATGAATTAGTTGTTAGTTCTTAAAGAAAGTTTGAAATATGGGTTAAAAATGATTTTATGTGCATTAAGGTATAAGTTTCTTGAAGTACACTGTCTTGACATAGGTCGACCAAATAGTATATCAGTTGACCGAACATATACCAGTCAACTAAACCATAACAATCGATTGACCAAATATTTCAGATATAGCAGATAAATAGGTGATTCAATAGATTAAATAATGACAAAAAACATTAATTTTGATAACATTAGGTTTGTGACCATTGTACAATGGACATAGCAACATTATACAACAGATAGTTAGCTAGAATGCTTAATATAAATATTTGTTTGTCTATACATCCTATATATGAGAGTAATACTTTTAAACATTTTGGTAAATGCTTTTTGTTGTTTGAAAAGCTGCCTAATTTTCCTTCAATTTTTATATGAGGCTATTACTCATTATTTTTGTGCATTCATTCATCTAGCCTCTTGCAAAAATCAAGTTAAAATTGAGTAAAGAACTTTTATTTTTTTTGTGAGTTATTGAGAAGCTATTCTTGAGCCTAGGAAAAAGAAGCGAGTAAAAGGTTCTCCTTTAGCCTTTGAAAAGGGATTGTAATTGATTCTTTTTTTTTTTTTGAATTTGCAATAAGAAAAAAATCTCGAAAGTAATGTTGGGGACCGAATTAGTAGCAAGTGGATAGCTCCAACTAGAATAAATCACCATGTACCTCTTTCTTTCTTTACTCTTTTATTTTTCCACACTTGTATTATTACATTCTATCTGATTAGGTGAAATTACTTAAACTTTTACATTCATTATTTACTAGATTTATATAAGAATTTCTACACCCTAATTCACCCCGCTTAATGCCATAATAAACCCAACAATTGGTATCAGAGCGAGGTCTAACATAGGATTAATTCTAACAAATTAATGAGTAAAGATCATATGGCACAAATGAATAGTTTTGCTTCCTCTTCTGGTTTAGAAGGTCATAACACACATAGAGCATCCTATTTTAATAGAAAAAACTATTTGAATTACAAGGATAGAATTAGACATTTCTTGAGAAGTGAAAGTGTGGATATATGATTATGTGTCTTTAAAAAAAACCACCTTACCTTCAAAGCTGGTAGGAAATGAAGTTGTGCTTAAAGAAGACAATGAACTAAATCTTGAAGCAAAGAGGTTATTATCACTAAACAGTAGAACTATGCATGTTTTATTTTATACATTAAGTATATAAGAATTTAACAAAGTTTCTATGTGTGAATCTGTCTATGATATTTAGTACACTTTATAAATTACACATGAAGGCATAAATCAATTAAAGGAAACAAAAATTAGCATGCTCACTCACCAATTTAAACTATTTAAGATGACTCAAGATGAAAACATTTCTTCAATGTATGCTCACTTTAATAATATTGTTAGTGCTTTAAAAGGTCTAGGTAAGACCTACTCTAATGTTGAGCTTGATAAGAAAATCTTGAGATCTCTACCAAAGACGTAGGAATCTAAGGTGACGGCGATACAAGAAGCAAAGGATCTCAATGTTTTATCACTTGAAGAACTGATTGGTTCTCTACTCACCTATGAGATGGTACTCAAAGATGCTCAAGAAGAAATTGCACCCAAAAAGAAGAAAATCACCTTCAAAGCAACAAAGAAAGATGAAAGTGAGAACAAAGAATTATCTTATGGAAGTGGTGAAGAAGACTCCGTACCACTCATCACAAGAGGTTTAAGGAAGCTCATCTGAAGAAAAGCTCCAATCCATAGAAAGGAAGGTAAGTGTTCTAAAACCAAATTATCAAATGTAACATGCTTTGAGTGTGGTGAAAAAGGACACGTGACCTCACATTGTCCACACCTTCAAGAAAGCAAAAAGGAAGAAAAAAAGAAAAAGAATGAAAAGAAGAGTTAAAATAAGAAAGCATTAAATTCAACATGGAGTAAGTCAAGCGAATGGGAAAAAGAAGAGATAGCCAACATGTGCTTTATAGCCTAGAATGAGAAAACCTTGCATGATAAAAATTTGGAATGGGTGGAAGTATTAGATAAGTATAAATTAGAAAATGATAATCTTAGGAAGGACTTAGACTTAATAACCAAATATAATGATGAACTCTTAAATGAAAACATGGCTTTAAAGAAAGAGGTAGAAAGTCTTAAAGAATCTGTATTAAAATTCACTAAAGAAAAAGAAAAGTTAGAGACTATACTAAGTATTCAAAAGATGGCTAATGGCAAACATGGTTTAGGGTATAATGAAGCGTCATCCAGTAAGACCATTTTCATAAAAGGAAAAATTTTGGAAGACGATAGTCCAAAATTCACTCAAAATGCATCACAAAGTATCAACACCTTGCATACATGTACTCCCAAAAACTTAGAAGTCGTATACATCATCAAAGAACCTGTAGGCAGCCAAGACAACATTCTCATAGGCTCTATTATGATTATAGCCATAAAAATACATATAGACCTTTAACTCCTTTGTTCTATACTTATTTTGAAAGACATGGGCATATGTGTTATTTTTGTTATGATTGCTTAAAAATGCAAACGCAATTCCATTTAGCAGTGAAAAGTATAAGACTAACATTTATGGATCCAAGATGATGTGGGTACTAAAAGTTTGTTAGGATTTTCTATTTTACATGTACCTTTAAGAACGTTAAAGCTCATAACGTCATTGATGAACCAAGATTGAAAGAAATCGGTGAAACAAATGTACCAAATATACTTGTGAAATATGAAAAATACATGATGAAATGATATGCAAACATTTTATCTCTATTCTGTGGTTTTACTAGATTTTTTTTTCAAGTTCATTTGGTCTACCAAATATAATTTGATCAACCAAATATCATTCCATCAACTAAATATCGGTTGACAAATATAAATGATTCAGTTGATCGATATAAGAAAGTTCAAGATATAAGCTTGGCCTCCCTTCTCTTTCTACTTCTATTTTCTTCTCTCCTAACCCTCTCTCTGTGCACACCATTGCTGTCAACTGCCTAAACTTCTCCAATGCCCATCCTGCACTTTTGAGCCCCTAAAAAACTAGTTTTAGGATCCTAGAAGCTTCTCATCACTCCTCCATGGCTTTCATTCATGGAGAAATCTTCTCGCGGGTTTCCTTCTCTCAGATGTGTCTTCCTCCCTCTACTTTGACTCTAACGAGCTTCAGGCGACTACAAAGGCTCCAAACTGCTCCTGGTGACTCCCTTAACCGAAGTCCTCTACTCCTTAGCATCAATTGAGTATGCATTGCTTGATTTTGGTGTCTCTAGCTAGTTAGGGTTTCGGGTTTGAATTTCCTAGATGGAATTAAGAAATTAGCCCGAATTAGTTATGTTTTCTTGCAATTAGAAGCATAATTAGGCTTGTAGAACATCCAATTGCATTTGTGAATGCTCAATTTGAATTTTTCCTAAATTTCAGTTTGTATGATTTAGGGCAAATTAAATTTCTGTCCAAATTCCATGTTTTTCTTAAAATTAACATGTTTAAACTTCAATTAAGTGCATTTCTAAGGGTTAAGTAGTCAATTTCTTTCAATATAATTTAATTTTCCTAGTTTTTTAGAATTATAAATTAAGGCTTAAATGTTTTTCTGTATCAATTACTGATCTTTCAACAAAATTAAAGTATTATAAACATATTATTTTAAGATTTTTTAAATCCTTTTCCTTCAAAATTGCCTAAATTGTTATTTTCCCAATGTTTGAGGTTTATGGAAGGTTGAAATCATTTTTAAAATTTTAATTTAATTACCATTACAACTCTTTTTAAAGGAATTCCTCTTTATTTTAAATCAAAAGCATTCCTTTTGAACTACGAGCTCTTTATCCCAAAGAATATTCCTTTCCAAAATCATATTTTTTAAATACATTTAGAAGCTACATAGTCTCACATATGCATATAAGGGTTTAAAATGTTTTAATGTGCATTAAGGTATAAGTGTCTCGGAGTACACTATCTTGTCATAGGTAAACCGAATGTGTCGCATTTGATCAAATGTGTTTTATTTAGTGGAAGTAAACCGAATTTTGCAAATGTAGTAGATAAATAGATGATTCACTAGATTACACAATAGGAAAAAACATTAATTTTGATAACGTTAGGATTGTGATCGTTGTACAACGGACATAAGAACATTGTACAACGGATAGTTGGCCAGAATGATTAATATAAATAGTCTGTCTATCTATGCATCTCATATACGAGAGTAATATTTTTGAACATTTTGCTAAGTGCTTTTTGTTGTTTGAAGAGCTGCGTAATTTTCCTTCAGTTTTTGGGTGAGGCTGTTACTCATTATTTTTGTGCATTTATTCGTCTAGCCTCTTACAAGTTAAATAAACTACTTTTATTTTTTTTTATGAGTTATTGAGAGGTTATTCTTGAACCTAGGAAAAAGAAGTCAGTAAAAGGTTCTCCTTTAGGGATTGTAATTGATTCGTAATTTTTTATTGAATTTGCAATAAGAACAAAATATTGACAGTAGTGCTGGGGACTGGATTAGGAGCAAGTGGATGGCTCCGAATGCCTCCGAACTATAATAAATCACGGTGTACCTCTTTCTTTCTCTTCTCTTTTATTTTTCTACACTTGTATTATTACATTCTATCTAATTGGGTGAAATTGCTTAAACTTCTGCATTCATTATTTTCTAGATTTATATAAGAATATCTAAACTCTAATTCACTCCCTCTTATTGCCATAACAAACCCAATAAAGAACATACAAAAACATCAACAAAAATAACATTTTTATTAGGTTGAAATTTGTTACATTAATTCCCAATTTTAAACCTTTCTTTTCTAGTGATTTGAAATAGTAAATAATTTATTAATCTTGTTCAATTTATTCTTGTTTGTTTTAATTTTAAGTCTTTTCTTTTTAATTTCATTTCTCATAATTTAATTTGTTGTTTTAATTTGGTTTAATTTTGTTATGACATTGTTCATTTTTCCTCATATTAACATTGGAATTTAATTTTAGGTTAATTTTTTAATAAGAAACAATTGGGAGATTGAATTCAAAAACGAGGAAGAAATCATGGATTAAAATATATATATAATTGAACAAGCAAAAATTTGTTAAGAAAAGGAAATTAGTGATTAAAATGCATGACTAGCTCGTCAAATACTTTAACCACCTATGTACATATGGATTACGATGATTACTTGAAGTTCAAATACAGATGCCTAGTATGCTAGTTAGTAATGCTCTAGTTGTACACAGTTTCTGCTCCTAGCATGTAGTAGGATACTCTTGTTTGTTGATGTTGATGATTTCATAAGTTGGATAGCTGATTGCTATTGGTCTCATACAAAATTAGCTCAAACTAATCTATCTTGCATTACACAATTTAACAATTTAATTTGAGACCAACATTCGGCAAGCGTACGTCGAATCAAGTAATAAAGTAGAGTATATTTAATACTCTGAGTATCGATCCCACGAGGAAGTTTGTAAGGTATAAGTACTAGGTCAATTGGATTACAATTATCTAAAGAACACTCAACTTTATGATTTAAGAAATAAATAACTAAAAGCTAATATAAAAAGCCTAGAAAAATTCCAATCTATTGTAAAAGACTCACATATTACTTTTCCTAAATTATTCAGTTAAGCTTTGGTGGTAGATGATTTCCTTGATGGATTAGTGATGCTTAATCTAAGGTCTTCTCTAACTCAAGGCAGCCCTATGGTTAACATGCTGACTTATCTCTATTGACCCTATCCTGGGGTTTGGTTATACCTCAAACTTAGGTAGTAGGCTTAAAGTTCAGGAAGTCTAGTCCTAAATCATCCTAATCCAAGTCTAGCACCCTCATGATCAACTGATCTTTAGTTAGTTCAATGATTTAAACCACGTTGTTTATTGACTTTTCTAATAACCTAGATAGAGACTGTCGAATCCTAGATTATCTGATGGCAATATCCTAAGTGATCAATTCAAGACAAGCATTAAGCCTTCAATAAGCAAAGATGAATTCACTAATCATCCATTAATCATAAATTAACACAATTAATCATCCATAAACAGATTTAGTATGATAACTTAACTGCAATTAAACATTAAGCAAAAAAATTAATCAAAGCACATAATAAATATAACTTAAGTAATAATACTTTGATTAATTCAAAGTAACAATAATAATACACGAAATAAAGAGTTCATAATAAACCAAATCACATCCCCAGATGGTATTCTAACTCAAAACTACATGACTACAGCTGCTAGAACTCCAAACAATCTGAAAATCAAATTACAAAAGAAAGAAATGAAAAACATCCTAAGACTACTTTGATCTAAAAACTAAGGTGATTTGATCCTAAAACTGATGCCTAAAACGTTTAGGAGAGGTCCCTTTATATAGGGATTGAGCAGCTATAAGTGGAGGAAGAAGACAATTTGCAAATGTTGAAGATTTAGGTCAAAAATGGCTGCTGCACGTGCATTAAAAGCACCCCAACGTCCAATAACGACTCCTTGTTCATCAATAATGGCATCTTGTTTAACGATTAACGTGGCCTTGGTAGGGGGCCTTTTTGGTTGATTTTCAGTTTGACCTTTTATAAAACTTTCATATTTTGACTCCAATCTTCATATTTAAGCTCCCTCATGCAAAGTGAATATATTAACACATAAATGGAGCAGTTAAGCATTAAAATAGGGTTAAATTAACATCAAATAACATATACAAATATTATAAATTTAACCCCTAATAGCAACAAACCTTAGTGATTATTTTATAGATAAAGTTGTAGCATGTAATAGTTTTGAAATCTTATAAGGTAGAAGGATTAAGTACATTTGGGACCAAAGAAAAGAAAGGTACCATAAAACTCTCTCAATAATTTTACTTTCTGGAAGAACTCCTTAATAGCATCTATAATTGTAATTCCTATAATATCCCAAGTGTGCTGAAAGAATATGCCATTCCAACCATTAGGCCATTAATCTTGTTTGGATGGAGAGATTTCCTACCAATGTAATTTCCCCCTAGTTATTGCCTGATATAATAGACTAGCTTGTTCCCCACTAATTTGCTGTGTGATACATTCTCAAAGAATCATTTCAAAACCTTGGTCCAGCCTTGAAACATCACACAAACTTTGGAAAAAAAAAGCAACAAAAATATTTTAGGTCTTGAGACTTCCTATATTCTATCCCATTTTCATCCTTTAAGCTGGTAATTTTATTGAAATTATTCTTGGAAAACATGGAATGATGGAAGAAGGTATTATTCTCATCTCCTTCTCTTAATTATAAAATCTAAGATCATTACTTAATAAGGGAATGGTGGGCATCCATGGCTGCAATGTAATCTTTTAAAGCATATTGTTTTGTTAACTTTTTTTTTTCCATCTGTTGAATCAAGGGTGGTTCCACCTTATTTTGGCAATGACAAAACAACCTTTGCTACTAATTTATGTGTTTTAATTATGCTTAGAATATAGTTTAGATAAAGTTCAAGCTGAATAATTAAAGAGTCTTAAAGAAGAAAGCGAAGAATCATATGAAGACTTAAAATTTGAATAAGAAGTTTAGAATTAGTTTATATCTGTTTAATGTAAACTTACTTAGTTTTATTTTGGTGTTCTCAAGAGGCTCATATTTAACCATTCATGCATATATATTTTAGAATATGCATATAGGTACATAATTAAGAGATTTTTATGTGATTAAATGAGAATAAACCTCTTGATGCTTGTTTTAATTAATTAGGAAAACATAAGATGTTAAGTGATTAAGATAAATAATTGTTTTAATATATATGTTTAGTTTTCGGAAATGGCTAATAGAGTTGTAGTGAAATGTTTATATTCTATTATTCAACTAAGTTTGGCTTTTAGGTTGGTTAATTGAAGGGGATAGGTTGGTCGATAGAATGATTGTGGTCGATTGACCGAATGATAGACGAAGGTCTATTGGTCGAACGAATGAAAGAAGGGTGAAGGCCTATCGGTCGACCGAATCAAGAGATCAATCGACTGAATACAACGAACATAAATGTCCTATAACGTTATACAACAGATAAAATTATAATGAGTTAGTATCATTGTCCAACGGATACATAAGAAATTTTTAGTATAAATAAGCTGTTCTTTGTTATGTTTAGGTTGTTAAAAATACAGAAAGTTTGAGTAGATATAATTTCTTTTGAGTCTTACAAAGAGCTTTTTAAGGTTGATTATTTGATAGTTTTTGCTCATTATTTTAGATGTGTGTGTATTTTTGTGTAAGGAATTTAAGCATCATTTATGCATTCATCCATCTAGCCTCTTGTGATTATTAAGTAAAATCAATTGAAGTGTTTTTCAATTGTATTGTTATTATGAGTGGTTGAGAGGTTATTCTAGAGCCTAGGAAAAAGAAGTGAGTGAAAGATTTTCCTTTAGCCTAGGAAAAGGGATTGTACTTGCGATGTTATTATCTTAAAGTTGCAATAAGAATGAAAGCTCAACAGTGGTGTTGGGGATTAGATTAGGAGCAAGTGGATAGCTTTAAACCAGGATAAATCACGGTGTACTTTCTCCTTTCTCTATACTTTTATTTTTCGCATCTATTGGTGAGCTCGTCGTAAGCTACCAAATAATAAAATTACCTAACCTACCTAACTATTTAGTTAGGGCAAGTCAGGGTCGATCCCACAGAGAGTTAGAGTGAATTGTTATCTTTAATGTTGTCAAAAAGAAAACAAAACCCTTAAAAGTAAAGACATCAAATCTGAATACTAATGAGATTGACGAAACAAAGACAAACAAAGAGGAAACAAACAAGAAAGACGAAAGATGGGTGGAAGATAGATCAGGAATTATAGACTAATAATTGATCCTTGAAATATATAACTTGTGATTGGTGTAAGATGCTAGCTATAGGTTTAAATAGGCTCTCAAACCCTCAGTTCCGCCATTTTAAGATAAGTCCTATACGATAGAAAACCTATCCCTAATCATAAGGTAACCTAGAATAAGCTCTCTAGATTTAACGGCACGATAGTATTAACAACTAAGGAACGACTAGCCTAAGGCACAATCTCACAAGCTTGGATTGCGTATCTTAGAGAATTAGAATTCTAGGTTAAGTTGATTAAGTTCACCGACAAATTTAATTAGCCTTTTTTTACCTATGGAAATCACTAGTACTAGTACATATCATAAGTTCATTCCTAATAATAGAATTAGAAATTAAACTTAAGAGGGCCAATCATAAGAATTAATTTTTAATTCATGTAATTTATGCAAAATTCCAATTCAATCTTTAACTGAATCACAAGATTTATCCAATTCATAATCAATTCTCCCAATTATTAAGCAAAAATTCCATTAATATCCTCCAACCCAAAATTAAACTAACTAAACATATTTAAATTAAGAAAAAATAAATAAATAAACAGTAAACATAATTAATTAAAAGTAAATAAAAGCTGAAAATTAAGAACAATAAAAGAAAAAAATTGACTTTTAAATTAACACAAACACACATTACTTAGGCTATTATTTAATTAACTAAAACTTAATTAATCAAAACTTAAACTAACTTTCTAGCAAAAATTCTAATAATTATAAATTAAATAAAAATAGAAAATAAATAAATTAAAACCTAAATACTAATCAAGACATAAAGCATAACTAAAATAAAAATATGAAAAGAAATTTAATTCAAATTTGCTAAAGAAAAAATTAATATTATAAGCAAACAATTGTTGTAACTTAAGGAAAACAATAACCTTATCACTAAAATAACATTCCTCCATAATAAAAGAATGAAGCAAATAAAATAAAAAATAAAATAAAATAACTAAAAATTCAGACAAGAAGCAAGCTAAAATTTGAACAAGAAAACTAAACAAAGAAAGCTAAAAATGAGTTTATAGGACAAAAGTAGGGAATGAACATTAATTAATTGAATTTAATTTCCTAAGGTGGTGCAGCTCTCATCTCTTGCTTCTACTGGACAGCAACGTCCACAGTTGAGCCATGCAACTGCTCCTCTCCTATATAGCATCGTCCTCTCCTCACGTAGCAGCTCAAAGCCCATCTCATGGTGATGCAGCGTCTCCTGGTGAAGCAAGCAACATCCAAGCCAAGACAACTGCAGCCGCCTAGCCAAACAAGTCGCCAGTCGTCCCCAAACCACAGCTTCTCCTGGACAGCAGCCCCTCATGCCCCAGCACTCGCCACTCTCAATTGTCAACTCATCCCCATATGTCCTGCTTGCTTCGTCTAGGGATTCACGTTTAATTCATCCAAAAACCCCCTCCCTTATTTTTTGAATGTGCCTCCTTCTTGTAGCCTAATGCTCATGTGCTCACTGTTTTGATTAATGCAAATGGTGAGCTAAAAACGCATAGCAAGCTGCGCTTTGACAGCTTGCTTTGCATATGATTTTTCTTTTTTTTTTTCAAATTAAAACAATTTTTGATTTCTTCTCAAATTGCTTTTAAGTTGTCATGCTTTGACCCAAAATTTGTGCTAAGACAATAAACTTGTCATTAAACACAATATAACACAAATTGAGTATCTAAACAATAAAATAAGATTAAAATGACATTAAAAAGCATATGAAAATTTAATAAATTTCAATATTATCAGGTTTAGATTAAAAAAAACACTTAAGAACCCCTATGAGTGTTCTTACTATGTTAAACAAGGATGAGGAACGAAAGCCAATATATTCAAGTTTACAGAGTTATAATAGGTAGTTAGTTGTATCTTATTATAAGCAAACCCAATATTATGCTTAGGATGTGTTTGTATGCTAGATTCGAATAAAGCCCTAAAGAGTCTCATTTGTTGGTCATTATGATAATCTTAGGTATTTGGTAGGTTCATCATCTTTAGGTTTATGATATCCTATAAATGCATTTATTAATTTAGTTAGTTAATTATATACAATTTATGAATGTATTTTATTATATAGAAAGAATACATTTGACTCTTGTAAAGTTCGAGATCATGCGTCGACTTCAAGTTTTAGTAAAAAGTAAATTTCAGTGACTTTATCTATTGCTAATGTGGAATATATAGTGGTTGGTAGTTTTTATGCACCTTAGACATAGGCAATAACTTAGAGATTATGGTATGGAGGTTACAGTGATTCTTATTAGGATTGATAATGTAACATCCCACCCTCATAAGACACATACCCGACATTCTAAGGAATATCTGAGTACATACCCTACAAAGGTGGCATGTTAGAGCAATCAAACCACTTCACATGGCATCATTAACAATATATCCATATCACAAGAGATTTTGAAAACCATCCAAAAGACCATTTAAAGGT
>JAOXYD010230566.1:0-18019 GCA_028565735.1 Pinacopodium congolense
CCCCCCCCCCCCCCCCCCCCCCCCCCCCCCCAGGGACCTCAAATCGTAGATAGAGTCTATTTTTAGGGTAGGAATTGATTAATTACTATAAATTGTTAGATTTGTGTTTAATGAATGACTTAAAAGTAACAGAAATTAAAGTCTCATATTTGGTCATTAGTCATAGGGCACGTCACAAGTGAAAGGGGGTGGAAAATTTTACTTGGGAAACCAACACATTGACATCGATACCCATAACAGCTGCATCGTGCTTCCATACACGAATCCAAAAATACTAGGACCAATTGTAAATTCATATGTTCAGAAAACTAATCCAACAAATGTAGAACAAGAATGATGGGCCATACACCTGATGGTTGCCAAATTCATAAAGATTGTGAATGCGCGAGACGTGTCATGCAGATGATGAAGTCCACATTTGGGTAGTATGTGGATACATAATTATGACTCAATCATGTTATCTCTCAAAGGAGGCGTTGTATTTTTATAATTTGGAATTCGACAATTGATGAACATAGAAACATGTCTAGAATTTCAACGTTAAATGTATATAGAACCTTGGAGCTAGATGGTATTCCATTCAACATAGGCATGTTGAAGTTCTGGGATGTTGTCTCTTGCTTTAAGAAAAATACATGCCTCACTGATACAGTTTGTTCATACAACAATTCCCGTTTGATGTTGATCATCTATCCAATTTACGTTGTTCCTCACGTTCAGATTAATTTTGTTTCTGAACTTTACTTGAAAATTTGTTGATGCCTTCATTGCCACTCTCATGAAGAGTAGAAGTAATAAGAAGTATCCACTAATAAATTACATTTTCCCAATAAAATTTAGTATAATAATTCAATCCTATATTAGTTGGTAATTATATGACATTTTAACTATAGTCATAGGTACAATAATGACAACCTCTTGTTAGAGTTTGAGCTGTTCATATGTGACATACTGAAGTCTGACATTACACTGATCCTGAATGTAAGCACACCAAATATTGAAGCCATCAATAATGTTGTTACGAAATGTGTTGTGAATCTTAGGGAGGATTCTAATGTAGCCAGCGCTCTGGAAGGATTAGAGCGGGTAACCCTCATTTTCTAATAATTTGCAATCTTATAAAATAGTCAACATTTGTTCATACAGAAAAATTTCGCATATATTGTTCTAAAAAAAGACTAATGGGCATAATTCCATTTACAAATGAAGTACCTCCTCCTAGTCCTCATGGATGACCATTGGTGGTGTTGCTGTCTATAGCTTGAGACAATCGTATTTGGATTTTTGACTCCTCTAAATTTGAAGATATAAAAAAAGGAGTTTGTTGTAAGATGACTGTTACATATCTAAACCCAGAAGTTACGCATTATCCATGAACATTACCAAATTTTTCATCTGTTCTGTAGTCATCCAGGCAAAAGTTGTATTACAAGTTTTACAGAGTTTGGACCGTATCAAATCAAATACCAAGCCCACAGTTTTGTTCGATTCGTTTCCCATACTATATGAATCATAATTCCTATAATAGGCGTTCATGTGTAAAACCACATCCTTTTTTGTGATTCATGCCGATCACTGGTAATAATTGGCAATATATATAGTGAAATAAGTGGTTAGAATATTAGTATATTTAATTTTGTTATAGAGATTGATATGTCTGGATTAACGACTTCTGTATTTCTAGATATAGAAATGATAAAGGTATATTCACATGCTGTATGATACAATTTTGGGTCGAATCTTGGCTGTCTGGACACCACATAATGGTAAGTGCACATTGAGCAAAAGATATCATGTTGATAATGACTTTAACTCTTCTCGACTTATTTGGACGATATAATCACAGTTTCGGTCGATTGAAGAGATTCATAATCATCTTTGAACAACGTGTGCTGTCATTGTTGTAGGAGTTAGAAATTGGCACAGATTTGTCTCTCTTCGCTGTGCATTTGAAAATGTCGACGTAATGCTTACTATCAGCAATCCAACAATGACTCAGATTTTAATTGAAACCATCGTGTGTTTTATAAAGATTAGAATGTTTACAAGACATAATATTAACTCTTCAGTTGCCATAAAGAGGGAGAGTGCATCACTCATCATGTCAAATGCCTGGGATTAGAATGCCATGCTAGTATAGTAACCCGGAGGACAGATCCTTTCACATGTAGCGCCCAATATGACGACAATGTCAAACATTTCCTTCAACTATGTTTCAATCAACAGGTTATTTTTCATACTTTTATAGTGATGCACCATCACTTGAGCATATCGATCCCAGGTTCCTAATATACAAATTATTTAATAAATAAGTTGTTCTTATATGTGGTTGTTAGTGATAGGTCAGTTAATACTCCATTGGGATGGCATTTTCCTACGAAACGAGATTATTGAGACACAATTGTAATCTTTAATGTTAAAAGGTGATACCCATAAATAGTTTGTACGTAGAACTGATGAACATATTTAATCGAAATTGCTAAAACTGTAAATATATTGGGTTTCAATCCTAGTAGTTTTGCAACTACAATTTAAAGTCCTCAAACTTGGTGATGCCAAGGTCTAAGAAATTCTTCATATCATTAATTTCCTTTACTTACGAACAAAATCCCATAGTAATGTTCAAATGGAGCTATACCAACTGAAGCACCCAATGAGTAATAGAAGGTTGGGAAACATGACTCATAACCCATGATCTGCATGAAAACCTGTCCTGATACAATGTTGTGTCCTCAAGCATAAGTGTCCACCTGCCTTCGGCCCAAGAGGTTTCTTAAACTTAAGATTGATTTTGAAAGGGTTTTTCAAACAAGCCTAATTGTTACAAGTATTTTGCAGATCCCTAACATGGAAGCGACTCGTTTTATCTGGCATAACACTTTCGAATCATTGGTGGCAATATGAATTCTGTGTACAACATGGTCATGAATTTATGAAGAACTTAGATGTTTACGGGTCATTGCTTGAGGCATGACCGCATGTGTCATTTTATGCAACTGGTTAGCAGTGCATTTAAGAATGCTGCAGACATGTGTCCTCAACTTAATCAATGTCATCATGACCGTCACATTGATTAAGTAATTAAGAAGCTCGTTAATGCACTAATACGCTTTTTCAAGTTTGAAGGGTCGCATATCTACGTCTTCTTAAATTAATCAGAATTCCTTTGTGACACATGTCCACATCTCATAACCGTTATAAGGTGTGAACGATGTGGGTTGCCTAGCTGCTCCACGTCTTCTATAGTTTTTATCTTGATTTTTTAAAAATTGACAACATTTTTCCCTTCTTCAAGCGTTGCCTTAACTTCCCTACCCCGTCTTTTATGATAAACCTTCTGCATTCCTATACCAAATTTTATCTTGGGATATATGTTCGAAGTGCATATAAAAACATCTAACTCAACTGCTTTTACCACATTGCAATAGTATTACAGATTGGACATCAAACATATTAGAGTCATTCATTTTTAACATTAACACTACCTTCTCTTGCATAATCCCATCATTAATATTATCCCTATTTCAGGCTTCATCATTGTTGAACTACAATAAACAAAATCAGCAATATGGTGAGCACTAACATTATAGTCGAAGGCTCGGAAGCAGCATTGGGAAATGGGTTTCCCAATTTCATCAAAGAATATGAGGCATCGTTCCTATTTTCTCTAGGAAGGAAGGTATCAAATTAAGAGGGTCGAGGAATAAGCTAATCTTCAGACCAAGGTATTTCGATTTTCAATTACTTGATCAGTTAAGATTAATTGCAAAGGTTGATACTTGAGACAGAACATAAGTTGGGACAAGTTCATTTGTTCTGGCTACATTGTTTATCGAGACTTAACGCTTAAGATTCTAGTTACTTTGCAATATTATGACAATGGAAACCTAAATGAATTCACCTTTAGGTTATGAGGCTAGGTGTATAATCTTGATTTCGTTGTCATGCATGATATTTTTGGTTTTCCTACATTCGAACTCAAAGATGGGCATCTTAATTTTAATTTTAAGGAATATTGTAAGAAACTAACCGGTTTTAACATTTTCAACCCTCATAATTCATCCAAAAACCTCTTACGAGTGCAAAGCATTTGTTGCTATATAAATTCATGTTTCATGCAGTTTTTATGAAAACAGAAAATAACAAGTGTTTTGTGAGGGAATTGTTTTTCCCATGGTGTATGGACAACAATTTGAAGGTACATACCTCTTACCATATCTTTAAGTCTTTAGTATATTTTTTCAATAAAAGGAGACCATGTGTCGATATGAGTTTTCTCGCCACAGCCCTTGCTATATACTATAATGTATACCTGAGTGGGTTGGCGCGTTTTAACAATGAGTACTTAGATGCTGACCATCTGCTTCAATCAGAAATGATAACATAACTTTCAGGATATGAGTTATGAGACCCGAGAACGCATACTGCGTTGAAGAAATGGAAGGGTAAAGCCCTTTATGATCCTTAACCAAAAGGGGAAGACTCCTCTAGAGACCATTCATAATATAGGGCTATCAAAGGACATACATTGGACCTTATACTGAACTCTTGGTTAGACAACATAAGAGCGATGCAGGAGTGGTTGGCATTAATAAAGGGTTGTTTGATGGAAGTGGCACATCGACAAGTTTATCAGACCAAGAAGCAGTAAAAATCTTATGCAGTTCAGGGTGTCCAGGTCCCTTCACCCACCCTATCACCTCCTAACTCACCATAAGCAGTCGTCTGATTTTTATCATGTTTATGCTTTTATGTTTTCCTTAATATTAGGATTATAGGTAGATGTATCTATGTTGAACTATTGATGGCGAAAGACTCTTGACCATATTGATAATGATGGATTATCTACGTGAGTGGTGGTACCACATATGATGTTGTTTTTTGTGACCATAACGGATGGATAGACTAAAGTTTTTCGTAAAAATTTCATATCTTAACTCCTCTTCAGTTGTGTTACAACATATGGGTTAATGTATCATAGATGCATTAGTTTGCATTTAAAATTCCAACGCAATTGAAACTACAAACACTCAAGTACAACTACTTTGACCCCTTATGCTCGCATTTATCAATCACAACCATAAAAATTGTACCCTTGTCTAAGCTCACATAAAGAAAACCATTTTAACATCAATCCTTTATTACAAATTACTATGCAAACACACTGTAGATGTCATGTCATTTTTTTAACCCCGTTAAATATTTTGATCAAATCTCACCACTGAAATATAATACAAATGCACTTTCATCATATCGTAAGATTTCAGGGATGAGGACTACGCTGTGGAAAACAATCGATGACACCCATCATCTATAAGACATGTTTATAACCCTTATTAGATGGAATGTGTTACTATCAAACCACCGTGCATTACTTACGTGTTCTTATACTTGTAATATGTGGACAAATTTAATGATCATTCTTCACAACATGTCCAATTAATGAAAGTAAGGAACATATAAGAAGGGATAAGCTTATACGAACAGATGCATATATGTTTCGAATTACCAAAATGTGAGGATGTTAATGTGCTGCTCCTAACGGGTACTACCAATTCATCCTTCCCAAGTTACTTGGAAGAATACCACATATAGAAATCCAACGTTAATGTCACTCACCAGAGATTGGAAATGCAATGTAAATTTGCATCGCTCGTTACCATTTTTTACACATTTCTTACTTATTTCACTATCTATTACTTAAACTAATCATTTCATAAACCTCTCAAATCATAAGCGTGAGATTATGAAAAGCATAGCAACAGTCAAAACATTGAAGAAATCAAAAGACGAAGATGGGTCGTATCGCTACTAGAACCATCAAAATAGGTGGCAACGTAAATTTATAATGGGAAGTTTAAATTCATGACTTTTATTCACTAAATGAAAACAAACACAATCGTTCGAAATGAATTAAGGCAGGCAATTAATGAATTTTTACACGATAATGACGACACGATCATGATAATATGCTCCTGGGTAATAACATAAACCTTGTCGACATCGTGCCTAAATACCACAGTTGTGGTCATTAACGTTATGTTTAAAGAGATTTATGGGAACTCAGATCTAATCCCATCATAATCACAATATGATTGATTATAGGTTAAAGCATAAGATTTTATCGCGACCATATCGAATCAAAGTCATTTATGTTAAAACTCATGGTAGATGTGGGAGCCCAATGATGAATTGATGCACGACAATAAGGACATGGTCGCGATGATATGATCATCGATTACAACATAAGATTATGTCTTGATTGTGCCAACATAGGCTATTCGTGGTGCTGACTGTAATGTTTAATGTGGATGGGTAGAAGATGATCATACACCCATGGTCTTGATAAGAGGTCACAAATCGTTTTAAGCATAAGATTTGATCACGACCATGACAAACCAAAACCCTTCTTACCATAACTGATGGTCGACGTGGGAGGAGTCTTGTAATATAAGCAGATTGTTGAGCAAGCCCCTGGTGGGTTTAAACCAAAAGCACAATTACGAATTTCGTGGCTCTGATAGCTTATATTGTGCATTATTTTATGCTTCATTAAATTTGGCAATCTTACGTTGTTGGCGGCATAGTGTATTCCAACATTATATGTTGAACATTACTTACACCTTCTAAAAGGAAAACAAGGATGATTCCTGATTGTTCTTTGATGATTATAACTGTATTCGGCTGTTCAAAGTTGCACGAGAGACATTGTATAGTCTCAAAAGTTTTTGTTGGGATAACTAGTTGTAATAAGCCCTATGGACATTGAAATTATCTCTATGAACAAGTCCAGAATCTAGTTCTTTAGGGATGGAATTAGTTGTTTATTACTTCATCGACTCAAAAAATAGAAAGATGCGTAATAACAGTCGACAAAAGATCAACTAATTATGTGCACCACTCTTCCGCATATAGTTATCCCAACATAAGCTCACATAGAGGTCTGCCATTTATAGTCATAAACGTAACCAATACGTCATTAAGTCACCATCACATTCACTTAAAAATCCACACATTTTTTTTTACCTAAAATAACATACATTTGTGTGGAAAAAACAACGACAAACATCTATGACATTAGAGATTGCCTTTTAATTGGAAAATATAGGTACATGATCCACAAAACTTAAGACCAAGATTTAAGCAGTCTTCGAATTCATGTCCCTAACATTTATGACTACAAGGGGGATTTAAAGTGACTAATCATTTAACAGATGGCTTTATCCAAGGAAATCCTGTAATTGACAATGTGACTGACAATTGACAACAATTGCATGTAATGACACGAATGCATGCAAGAGTTACCACTTTGGTGTTATGTACTCAATGCCACAAATATGTTCTCTTGATTGTATAACTGTGCATATGCCATGTCACTAAGTGATGCCAAACTGGCCTAATACCAATGGTGGTTGGAAGCTTTTGTACCTAATCCTCCAAATTTGGAGAGTATGTTCATTCTCATCATTAAGGGGGTCTATAATAATCGCAATAACATACGCCATTTTGGCCTTCACAAGTGCACAAAAGAATACCAATAATCTATTTTAAAGTACTATTAAATGAAAATATTTTTCGTTTCCATTCACAACTTTGATTACTTACCAAACTCGAGTACATAACCAATTGTGCCTTGACTAAAACACGATATTGTCATGAACTGCTTCAAATTGCAGTGTTATAAGTGCTATAATTCTCGATGAAGATTATGGGTTATAAAGTTCTTGCAAACAAGGAATGACTAATGTATTACAATTACAATAATTTCTCTAATAAATCGACGAGACCTTTGTAGGATAACTCGAATATGGATCCAACCAATGCTTTGAACATATTCAAAGGTTCATTTTAAAATTTTAGAAATAAAACCAATAAACAAATTACAAAAGGAGCCTCATGTATCCTAAAAAAATAACACTTCCAGACTTCTCTATTAAGGTATGGAAACAAATGACTTCAAGTCCCCATCGTATAAAAATAAATGCAATTCCATATGCAATTTAAATTTGTGCCTTCCAAATTTTTTCCTTAATTGCATTTATGCGCTACACATAACTTGAGTGCACAAATGTCTCCGAATGTCCCTGGGGTGTTCTATCTACCAAACCAACCACCCTAATAAAACAATTGACACATCCAATGAACAAACCAAAATATAGTTGACAATAATTACCATAATTTCATTTCCCATCGACCATTCACCATTCAAGGATTCCAGTGCGCAGCACATATAAACTCTACAGTCGTCACTGCAGTGTAAAACATAATACTAAGCCATGAGTATGGGGACCTTTCTGTCATTAAACACTCATTACTGGGAAGTATTCACATCAACACCAATAGCTAATAAAATTGAATAAACATATATGTAAAACCACAAAATGCTTTCAATAAAATAATTTATACTTGTTTCGTTGAAAGTCATCTGGATATGAATTGCGAAATGTATGCTAGGGTACGTTAATATACGTTGTCATCCCTATCACAATCATGACCCTGCACGCAATAATTGATAAGATGATGGTGGAGGTTGTAGGGTCACTCAACACTAAAAATAAAAATCACGAAGTCTTTGCAAAGTTACTCCTTTGCAGCTTCACGAATGTGGTTAGAATCAAATATGTTTATCAATCCACGATCACACTAGAAGCATAAACAAAACCAGTGGTCATGTCTTAACACTAGAATAATAAACTGTATGATTGTAGATGATTACTCTTTTTACTACAAATAGAATGAACGCATTAACAACAACAACGTACAGGTTAGAAACACTAACTCGAGATGCCAGCTTTGCATGGATCCCCATTTTTGCATCTTGCACTACTGTCTTATAGTATTTTTGAATCACCTTAAACCAGTACTTTCAGACAAGTTTAGGCCACATTTCTCATGCATTAATTTGATTATGTGACTTTGTTGTTTAATGTATATTGATTGTTAACATGATTTAACAAAAACTAAATTTTTTATTAATTCTCATGCTTGTGCATGCTCTGAAAAATCGCAATCTAATATATACTTCTCAGTCCCTTAAGGCACCTTCCAATAGTATAGTTGAAATAAAACCGTTGACAAACTGCAATACAAAAACAAGGCGACATACGCGAACAAGGTATGTTGATTAGTAAAATCAATCAATAAACAAGATTTTTTACAACATAATGTTTTGCATTTCATCACATTATTGTTCATATGAGATTTATATTTGAAACAAGATAACAAATATGATATCGTCACACTGAAGTGAGGATTGATAGTAGCATCTTCATCTCTACATATAGCTTACAAAGTCATTTTATGATATACAATTCCATTAATGTAAACACTGACAGAGTTAATCATGAGATATGTTCATTTCACTCGATTCTCTAAAAAAGGAGATTGAAATGCTTATTATCGCCCTTTCATCCTACTTACTAGACTCTATTTGTGGTGGAACTCCGTAAAAATCACCCGAAGACTCTTCACCAACACCACTATTCCTGTTTTCGGACTGAACGAATCTTCTGATGGTCCTTATTAATACCACAACACCAACTGTGTGTTTGTCAAGACGTGGTTTTCAACATAAACAACAGACACTATATTAATTGCAACCCTACAGTTAGTATCTAAACACTTGCCACCTGAGACTGTCCTACACAATCCGATATAAAAAATGCCAAAACATCTACTCGTGACGCAATCTTCGTGGTCATGGCGTAGGTCGCTCTCTTCTCATTTTATTCTGTAAACACTGAATTCCACTGTATTCTATGTGCGTTGATATCCACAGACGATGATAGAACTTCATTTTGCACAGTCAATCTAAAACAATTTGTCTACAGTCTACTTCTTCTATGTTGGCATGGCTTTGTGTACCACTTACATCATTTAACTTCATGATTCCAACACTATACATGCTTTCATCAATAATAACCAATTCCATATAATATGCCTTTGATGACGCAAATTTGCTCAGCTTTGGTGACTGAAGCCGTGAACTTCCATCTACCTCCCCACACAACATAGCTTATTAATCACATGTCCTACATTCCCTCAGTACCAAGGGATTTGATCGCCCAAGTTCTTTCACTATATATTTGCCTTTATCTGATTGACTCATATTTTGTTTGTTTGACAGATGTGGAATGCCAAGAATCAGTGGTGCTTGGAAGGGAAAAAGCACTCAAACCCAATACTATTTCATTGTTGTTTAATCCATCCAAACTCCATTTCTTCCTCAGATTCGCTACCCTCCTCCGTTTCATTCCCTGCATGGTCAACGTATAAATCACTATCTATAATGTACTACATAATCAAAAAGTCATTAACAACCAAATTGACACGGGTAATTCCTCGGATAAGACGTTTCAACATGCAATGTTTTATAATTACTATTCATTCATTATTCCATATCTGTCATCCGATTCCTCTAAGTCATGACAACCAGAACTGGAATTGATGCACTTACGCATTACTAACAACAATACAACATACACTACTTTTAAGTGTTTGTACAATAAAGTGTGTTGAATATAACATTACACTGTCTTCCATATACCAAATTACATTTACATGTTTATGGTGGTTAGAAAGCATACGAGACATTAATGCAATGACATTAACAAGAATGGAAAACGCACTCACAATTGAAAATCATTGTACGAACAAAAATCCTATGCTAAAAACGCTTATTTCTGTGTCGATAGCAGTATTTAAAGAGTTTTCCACAATGTTTCTATTAACCTGCAACTTTACCATAAAAACGAGGGCAATCTTTGACACCTAAGCTCTACCTACCACTCACAAACACCGCTTGCCCTTCATTCATTAGTCAATCCCATTCACATAGACCATCACATCCAAATTATGACGATGAATAATTACATAAGAAAAACTTACATGTAACTCGTCGACATTATCTTCATCGACATACCTGAACTCACCCTTAATTGGCCACTGTATCTATTTCAACAACACGTTGGCAATGAACATCACCACGATCCTATACCAAATTCAAATTTCAAACCATAGAAAAAACACGAACAGCAACCAAGTTCCCAATACTATACGCTATCACAAAGTATCTTCACATGGGTATTAACATTATGAAAACCAACACAATCCATTAAATTTTAGTACTATCATCACTTGCTAATTTCGTGGAACACAAAATTTCAAGGAAACAGATATGGATTCTGGGAACACCCATGCTGAAGAGCTTGTGCTTACTACTCTCGTAGATGCATACTCACTATATGTCAAATTGCTTCACCCTAAAACCACAATCCAAAATGTAAATTAGGAATGTAACATATTACAAACTCATTAGAATGTAAGTCACGCCAATCATGCCTACAAAAAAAATGAAAAGTGGAAGCTGTAGCTTAAATATACTTTTCACTAACCCAAACATTTTGTGACTTTTACGATGAGTACCACTGTTCACCTCTATCAAGGTTGTTGTTTGGTAGTTTAATTCCTTAAACTTCAGACTTGTACGTTCTAGCTTCCTTACACTCAGGTTGGCAAGATGGGCTCACCACACAGAGCCAATCAAAGACCTTAAGACCAACCCAAATGAAAGACCCTTAACTACCAGACAAACAAATTTAAACCTAAGAGACAATGAAACTAACAGAAGAAAAGTACTAGTAAAATTCCACTATTAGGCTTATTGTAGAACCAAAATCAAATTAACCTAAGAGATAATGAAATGATGCCATTAAGTTAGTCATCAATTTCCTTCCTTATCCTTACTTATTTCCTCTGTAGGATGCAATTTATCTCGCCCCCTTTTGTTTTTAATAAACAATATTAAATTACTAAATGGATGGTTCGAGCCACTCGGGCCCACAACTCCTAACCACCTAGTCTCTCCCTATTATAAGTGTGAGTTTGTAGGTCATCGAGGAAGGACAATATCTATGAGAAAACAACATAGAAAGGAATCAATGAAGTGGAAAAAAAAGGAAAAAAAATAAATAGGATACATAATAGCGAGGATGAAAAAGAAAATTGAGGATGGAGGAGAGCTTTGTCTTAAGGGGATCCTTAAAAATTTTTTCCTTCTTTCACTCTTTAAAGCATAATTAAGGACAATTTTGATTAAAAAAAGAGCATCAATTGAATTTAAAGAAGACACCTTTGAACAAAAGTAATTGTTAGTTGTGACTTTATAATTAGACATTTCAAATAGTTTACTTCTGTTATCACTAATAAATTATAAAGTCCACTTTAAATGTACTGGAAGAGAAGTAATGAGTTCAAATGTTAAAATCACTAAACAGGAGATACTTTGTTCTACTAGTTAGACCAAGAAGAAGATGATGCTAGATGAATAGTAAATATTTCGTTCATCCTCTTTAATTTTGAGATACAATTTTCATTTTTAGATTAAAATGGTTTGTCATGTCATTTTTTTCATTAACAGAGACTGATGAAAAGAGTTAATTGAGTTAAAACATTCAAATAAAGGATTAAAATAGTAATTATTTATATTTTAGGGCTTAATTAAAAAATTTTAAAATTAGAGGACTAAAAATGTGAGTCCTTATTAACATTTCAAAAATGTTGAGAGAATTAAAAAGCTTAGAGATTACCTGTCTTAAAGTCATTTAAGTTCCTTATTTACGAGGGGTTTGGTTTGAATCTATTTCCAAGTCTTTTGGGCTACATTAAATACAAATACAACACTAATAGGATAATTGTAAGTGCAAAGTTTTCAATTTAGATAAGAATCACTACGTTTTAAAGGTTCAATTAGTATCAAACCATTATAAAATCTATATAAAGTGAATAAGAATAGAAATTATAAGAATAAGGCAAAATATAATATACAAATAAAATATTTATTAAAATAAAAACAAAATATCAATATTTAATAATATATGCCTTGGTGGTGAAATAGTAGACATGTAATACTCAAATTCTCGTGCTAAAGAGCGTGGAGGTTCGAATCCCCTTCAAGGCATAATATTGAGAATACTTATTGAATGAGCTATTCAATAAGAGATCTCGGGTCGAATTGATATATCAACTTATAATATATATAATAATTCCATATAAAATTAAATTTAATATAAAATTATAAAACAATGATAATTAAAATTATGTTTTTAAAGGAGGGTGCATCTTATCATTATCAAAAATTTCGAATTCTCAACACTATTTAAAAGAGTTATAAACCTCACCTTCATCTAAAGTATGTGTATCATCTTCTATTATATTTAAATAAACTATTAATTAGTAATGTATAAAATTATTTTCTATCATAACATATTATACTTTTAATTTTTGAATTAAAATAAGACAGTAATGACCATTGCATTTAAATAAACATAAATCGGTAATGTATAAAATTATTTTCTATTAAAACATATTGTACTTTTAATTTTTGAATTAAATAAAGATAATAATGTCCATTTCATATAAATAAACATAGGTCAGTAATGTATAAAATTATTTAATTTTTAAATATGTTTTAAATAAGATAGTAATGACCATTAGTGGATGTTCTTAATTCATTTGTTATGATAAATGATTTTTTTTCATAAAATGCCTTTTTAAGTTCACTATAAAAAAGATTAAATGATGATTCTTTTTCTTCAATCCAAAAATTAGTAAAATTAATACAATTAATATTCTTATTATGTACACAAAATACATAATAAAAAATTATAAGTCAATAATAAAATGTTTAATTATTTTTAAAGATTAAAATTCAATCAATAAAATACATATTCTTCATCCTCAAATTACAATGTAAACATAGTCATTGAGTCTATGATGTTTCAAACAATTTGATGTCTTTGTATGAGTATTAAAACACTACAATTACATCCATAACCTAATGCAGTAGTGGTATAACTAAATCCTCTAATAACAAGTTTTTTTTTTAATGATGGAGCACATTCACTAAACAATCTCGAATAATAATCTATATTTTGGATTAAGAGTTATAATAAAAATATTAAAAATATATTATTACTAAGTAAATAATATATTTTAATATTTTTCAACAAGGTGAGTTCTGGAATTTTAATCTCAGATCTTTAGCTCTCACAAAAAATCTAAGTTTGATCATGTAAGGATTAATTCGTGTTGCTTACTGATTTTTTTAACAATTTAAGATAATTTCTCAAGCTTAACTTGTCTTAAACTATAATCCTAGGTGGCCAGACCCTAAAATAAACCCAAAATTAAATCTTTTAAACCTTCAATAAATAAATCTCAGACCCTATAACATGTCCTAAAGTTCTCTTAATTCATAAAAATACCAATCCTTAGTAATAAAAATAATTTAGCCACACATTTTGATCAAAACATACAAGATATACTGTAAACAACATGCCTTGATAGATACGAAAATATGAGCTATAAAATAAAGTTTAAAGGTTACCAAAAATATCCAAGAAAGACTTCTGGATGTATCTTGAACTTTTAACTTGATTCTGGACTCTAACTAAGCTCTATTTCATCAAGATTTTGTAAAAAAATCAACGAACATTCATAGATATGATATAAGCATAAGAACTTTGATTAATTCAAAAAATAGAGTAAAACAAGTGATAATCTGAGTTAAGAAACCTCCTTGGATGAATCATATACTTAGATATAAGTCTTAATAATAAGCTCCAATGGTCAGAAACTCAGAAAACAACATACAATACAAATACAAAGTGGTTGAGGCCTATATGCTACTGAGAACAAAGAAGAGAGAAGGAAGAATGTCTCTCTCTTTTTCCAGATCTGTCTTCCCCTTGATTCATACATGTTTTTGTGTTATTTGTTTGTTTTTATAGCTGTAACAGCCTCCCACATGTATTAGAAGACAAGAGCATTGATGGAGAGCATGTCAGTGCTGTAATTTTGGAGATTTGAGGCTAATATTGTTTACTGACTCTATCAATAATGGGTTGCACCGAATCACAACGGCGGGCTACAGATTGCCGTTAATGATCGAATGATGAACTCATCAATGACCCACTATTCATCCATCAATGTGACCTTGTGAGGGTGTCGTTAATGGTTTAGACTAAGGGTTTTTCTTCCAATTTTAACTCCAATCTCCATCTTTAAGCTTCATCTTGCAAAGTAAACATAATAATACATAAATTGGACAATTAAGCACTAAATTAAAGGTCATAATTCAACAAATTAATAAACAAATTACAATCAATTTGATCCCTAACAATTCTCCCACATTTAAGCATTTACTTATCCTCAAGTAAGTTAATTCATCATCTATTTCATAATAAGATATAAAAATAGGAAAAGTCAATTCAAAATTAATAATACAATTATTGAAAATGCTTTCTTTATTCTTCAAAAATATTGACGCATGGAAATGTTATAAAATTAATGAATCATATCAAATTGGAAATGCATTTAAATCATTTCATTCTTTTTAAGCTTCAACCTAAATCCAAAAATAAATTCCACATATGAAAGGCAAATAACTGAGTTTAATGCATCATCTGTTCAACACTTCCACATCTTTGAAGTAAATTAAAGCATAAATTAATTAATCACCTAATTAATTAAATTTGTAAGCAGTATAGTTGAGAAGTCACTTCAGTATTTTTACGTGAAGGTGAACATTTTGTCATGAACAATCCCCGGTTACTCAACTGTGTCACAGTAACTCAACCAACTACTAGTCTCACTCATAACTTCAAATCTTTTATATATATATATATATATTATTTATTTCTTTTTATTATTTCTTTTTCTTTTTTATATACATATATAATTCAAAATTAGAGGAGTGGATTTTCCTTACTTATTTAACTAATTAAGTAATTATTTTTTCTTTTTGGGCTTAATTCCGATTCTTTTTCTTTTTTTTCTTTGAATGATAAAAGTCCTTAAAAGAAGTTACAAAATTACTCAGAAAGTTGCATTTTATATATGGAATATCATTCTAACATTAGGTATTAGTCTCCATATTATGAAATGAGTTAAAGGCATTTAGTCATTAATAGTCAAGATTAATCATATAAACATTTCAAATTGTCAAAATAATTGAATTCAAATGAAAGCATAGATAATAAGAAGGATAAAAATAAAAAAAATTCTTCCATAATTTATAAACTATGATGAAATTGATGATAAATTAAATTAATATTAATCAAACAACACTCAAGTGAAGAAACAATTTAATATGATATTATCCCTTCCCCACACTTAAACTAAACATTTTCTTCAATGTTTAATATAGAAAGTGAAAAGCATAACGTAGGAGAGTAGAGAAAGAAATACACCCTTTTGATATAGACTTAAAGATCCGTTGGTGGATTTGCTGGAATTGAAATCAATAGAAAAAAACATAGAAAAATAGCAAAAGATGCTACACTCCTATAAATATGGAAGTCAAATACATCAAGGAGCCAAAATATACCAAAAACAATCATAAGATCTGACCAAAAAAACAATAGCAACCTACACTACTAAAGGGAAACCTACACTGCAAAACTGAAATTGAAACAACTATATGAATAACCAAATGAATTAAAAGGAACTAAAAGGAAGGGCCATCGACATCCTCGAAACACTGATAATTCGCAAGGCTCTATACTTGGGCAATCAAATTATCGACCTAATGATGAATATTATCAAACCGAGCATCAATGGTGCCTCAAAAAGCATATAGCTCAGAAAATAAGGCAGTGCAAAACTCAGATAGCTCATAAGTAAGGTGACCCTCCATGTTAATCATAAATTGCATTATAGCAACTTGAGGATCATCAGAAGCAGATGGTGGGGGTGGGCCTAAAGTAGCATTAGGCAAATGTGGGCGAGGTGGTAGAACGCTCGGAATGGCCTCAGATGAAGCCTCACCCATATCCTCAGGCATCTTGAGATATACAGCATCACCAGGTGGACCCTCAGGTACCTCACCCTCCTGAAGTTGGCACCATTAACCTCCTTGACAAGTAAATCACCATAACTTAAGCACTTCTTCATTGATGATATTCTGACGAGTACAATCGTCAGACTGAATAGAGTCGAAAGGAACTCCTGCATACCTAAATATCCTCGTCAATAAACAAGGAAAGCAAAAGTTCTTATTGGGTCTCTTGATCTTCAATACATCTCACATAGATAGAATAACAAAGTCAGCTAAAGGTAATCCCGAGATAGCACCTAATTCATACAGCATCTTATACAATAGGTATACATCAACATACCGCATCTCATTCAATCGACTGGCTCGGGCATGCAACATTATGACTAATAAATGTAACTATAATCCTCTCTCAAGCCTCTAAAGTAGTAGTAATGTAACCTCGAGCATTCCTAGTCAGTCTTAAAGCATCTTCAGCAGTAGCAATGGAAAATGATGGATCCAAAGTGACTAAATCTCCATGAAAAGTATCCTTAGTCTTAACAAAAATGTCCCCCTAATCAGGTACTCCTAATATAGTAGAAATAGAAGCATTGAGTGATATAAATAGAAATACCTCTAACCATTGACTGAATCTTAATTGTATTGGCCTCTTTCTTATCCTCTATGTTCGTATAGAACTCGTGAACTAGATTAGGGTAGAATGGACCTGCAAGCATGAGAACCAACTCCCATCCTAATGTCTGGAAGGCGCTAGATATGTTAAAGTGAGCTTGCAAGTCAAGATTGATTGTACATTCAATTATGAAATCATTCTTCTTATGCGCCTTATACCAGTCGAAATTGTCTTGACTTATAAATCAAATATAATAGAAAGCTAATATCTTCCTCCTATGAGCAATTTGACTAGAAACTGTTTAACAAACATACACAAACAGGTCGAAAAATGATTAAAAAAAAGTCAGTTGCCTAAAGACCAGAATATTCTTGATTTTTTATGACAATAATATTGAATGAAAATGGTATCAATAGAAAGCTAATGAAATTCTGAACACAATGATACTAAAACCCAATCAAATGGATGCCTAGATTAAGAGAAATTTGAGAATGTAAGTCCTATGGCACCCAAGAGGGGGGTGAATTGGGTATTAAAAACTTTTTGCAAACTCAAAACTAGCAACCTAA
>JAOXYD010230576.1:0-18018 GCA_028565735.1 Pinacopodium congolense
GCCTTGAATGTCTTCTCTTCACTCCAAGGAAGCTGGAAAACTTGGGTGTTGTCTTGATGAGTTCCAAGGAAGATCTTTGCTTTCTTCTTCTAGGAACCACCAAAAAACCCCAACATTGCCTCTTTTGGATGTTGGCTAATGAATGCCTAAGGCTCCTAGGGTTTTGAGCTCTTATATGTGTCAAAAGGAGGGTCAAGATACTTAATATCCTGTGTTTGACCCGTCCAGCATCATACCTGCTATCACGAGGAACTCATGAATAGTGTTGTCACGATCGTGACCTGATCTTTGCAGCTCTGAACATCCTTCACTCTTTTGGCCATAAATTCTTCTTCGAACCTCCGATTGACTTGAAATTTGAATTGGAGGCTCCTAACATCTTGATCTTCCTCTTTATAAATTTTCATCTCCATCTGAGCTCTAACATGTTCCCAAAAAGCCACTAAATTCACTTGAAAAATACTCCAACTTGAAATTTTGATGCCTGCCAAATCAAGGACCAATATGCATCAACCTATCCCTCAAATAAGCTCAAAATCCACCCTTAAACACACAAAAAAATTAAAAAAAAGACTCAAAAGCTTCAAATAATATTTAAAGATGTAAAAGATGAAATAAACTAAAACTAAAACACACAAAGAAACACTTAAAACATCTAAAAACAACCCCGAAACATAACCTAAAAGCACACTTATCAATACGCCTTTGGCTCTCTGAAATATTCCTTAATCATTTTCGAAATATTCTCATCATCACCAAAATATTCCTTTTATTAACATTTAAGTTTGGGACTGAAATGGGATCCATTGATGTAAAAAAATTTGGTCAAATCATAAGGGATCTTCATTAATAAAGGAGGAATCGTTATACTAGCATTATAAATACTAAATATCTTTTATAAGGGGGAATTAGATAAAAGCAGGTGATTTTTATGGCAATAAGATCGTTGAAGTGAGAAGGGTTAACAATTACAAGGAAAAATTAGGACTTCGAGTGAAAAGGTAAGACAACAGATGGATTTACAGGGAGAAAAGTTGATTGATTGGCGAGTGAAATGGAGAAGAAGAAGAAAAAAAATGCCTTAGGATTCCAAAACGGCACCATTTATGCATAAGAAATAGACTTTAATGATAAATTACATCAAGTATAACAATGTTATTGAAGGGTACCATTGATATTCCCAATTCATGCTATAATGGCAGTTTTAGTTTACTACATCAAAGCCATTTAAAAGGTAGAATTTAGGCTATGTCCAAAGCATTTTTTCATATATTCAACTCCTTTGCTGGTCATTAAACATCTTGGTGATCTTGTCGTTAGCTACTAAATAATAAACTTACCTAACCTACCTAACTAAGTAACTAAGGCAAGTCTGGGTTGATCCTACAGAGAGTTAGGGTGAATTACTATTTCTAATGTTGCCTAAAAGGAAGAAGAAAAGAATACCCTTGGAAGAAAAGACATTAAAACTAAACACTAAAGATAGTTAACGAAATAGAGATAAACAAATAAGAAACATACCAGAAATACAAAAGATGGGTAGAAGATAAATCAAGGATTCTAGACTTGTAATTAATCCTCGAAATAGATAATTTAGGATTAGTCTAAGATGCTAGCTATAGGTTCCAACAGGTTCTTAAACCCTCAGTTCTACCAATTTTTAGATAGGTTATATACGATAGAAAACCTATCCCTAACCATGATGCAACCTAGAATAAGCTCTCTAGATTTAACGACGTGATAGCATTAACAACTAGGGAATGACTAGCCTAAGGCACAATATCACATGCTCAGATTGTGTAACTTAGAAAATTGGAATTGTAGGTTAAGTTGATTAAGTTTATTGACAATTTCAATTAGCCTTTTGTTACCTATGAAAATCACTAGGACTATTACGTATCACAAGTTCATTCCTAATAATAGAATTAGAAATTAAACCTAGGATGGCCAATATTAAGAATTAATCTTTAATTCATGTCATTTATATGGAATTCCAATTCAACCTTTACCTAAATCGCAATGCTTAATTAATTCCTAATCAATTCTCACATTTATTAAGCCAAAATCCCATTAATATCTTCCAACCCAAAACTAAACTAGCTAAACATAATTAAATTAAGTAAAAAAATTAATTAAACACTAAACATAATTAATTAAAAAAAATAAGGGCTGGAAAATTAAAATACGAAAGGAATAATACAAATTGACATTTAAACTAACACAAACACTAATTGACTAAGCTATTACTTAAGGAACCAAAACATTGTTAAACTAAACTTAAATGAAAACTCTAAACAAAAATTCCAGCAACTATAAACTATGTAAAAACTGAAATTAAATTAATTAAAACCTAAGAAAAGGCATAAATCTAAACTACCAAACATATATTAACCAACTACATTAATATTAAATGAAAACTCAAGGTTAACTAACGAAATAAAGACTACAAATTAAAAACAAGAAAGCTGGAAAATCAACACTAGTCTAAGAAGTCAAAGTTTAACACTTTACCTAATGGAAACTTAAGTTACTTAAACTAATAGGCAATTAACTAAAACCTAACTAATCAAGACTCATCTTAATACCTTAAACAAAAATTCCAGATTATGTAAATTAAACAAAAACTGAAATTTAATGAACTAAGTCCTAAGAACATTCAAATATTCTAACTACTAAACGTAGATTAACTAAGTACATTAAGGCTAAACGAAAATTCATGAAATAGAACATCAAACAAATTAATATTAAGACATAAAAAATCTGAAATTATAAAACTGAAACCTTAAACAAGAATAATAAAATCTCGAAAAAAAATAAAATTAACAAGCTCCATTCATACATAACTAAACATAGGTTTAAATATTAATAAGAAATTAACTATAAGGAACTAACTAAACATTAGGCAATGAAAACATTGATTAAAATTATGAAATCATTAAACTAAGAATTGAATCAACTTAATTAAACTAAGAACTCAAATAACAAAGCAAGATTAATGAAAAATCATTCAAATATTCGGCCAAGAGTAGAAATAACAAAACTAAGGCTAAAACATTCAAACATTTGGACATAACCAAGGCTAAAACTATCGAATATTTGGTAAACATAGATGTAAAACAAATAAATGGAAAGGAAACACGTTCAGCTATGTCAAATGAAGAACATAAGATGACAAAATTTAAACAAATGCAAGAAAGAAGTGAAGGGATGAGGAGCTATGATTGTTGACTCATAGGAGAGCTTCTTTCCAAGGTTTAGCATGCATTCGGCTTCACCCCATTGGAAAGGTCTCCAAGCTGAAATTTTTCTCCCATTCCTCTCAAGAGACATGTCCATCTTGCTTATAAAAGTTGCAGATCCATTTTTATGGAGAAGAAGACAAAGACAGCCCACCCTTGAACTCCTCACATTACTTTCCACTAAGTCTCCATACTCTTTTATCTTTTTCCTCTTTGTTTCATGTCTTGTTGTCTTCTTTTTGTGTGAAGCCATCCCCTCCACTAGCTAAACCTCACAAATTCATTTCCTCTTACTTAAAACGTTGTTGATTTGGGCAATTAAAAGAGTGAATGTCGTTTATCTTCAAGGTGTTGTCGTTTTACTCCCTAAGATTTGACAGCTTTGACCTTTGATCACTTTTTCTACAATAACTCCCCCTACGCATTTCCAATTGATATGAAATTTTTTATACGAGTTCCGCATATAATGATCTTGCTCTCCATAAAAGTTCAGATTAATCTGAGCTCTTAAAGTTCTCCTAAGGCATCCCCACATCACTTGCACAAAATATGGAGTTCACCCGACTTATCTTGATCTTTTCTTTGTGAACTCTTCATGACTAGTCATATGGCCTTGAAATTTGGTGTGGAACCTCATATAATGCTGTTATAGGTCCTGAAATTGGTTTCACACAAATTCTAGCTCCAAATTGGCTCCAATTCTGCTCAAAACATGGCCCTTTTAACTTGTATCCATGCCTTAAAGTCAAATATGCATGTAAACACAAAGGAACACAAATTAAGCATTTAAATAACAAAATAGGGATGAAATGGCATTATAACACATACAGAAATACTATAAAATTCATCCCTATCAGAAATTTTCACTTTATGGTGCAAGATTGCATTATTTTGGGTCATAAGATCTCAAGTAAGTACATTAAAGTAAATCCAAAAAATATTAAGGTGATCACTTAACTCCCTCCAACTAACTTAATTCAAGCAATTAGGTGCTTTTAAGTCATGATGGATTTTACAAGAGGTTCATAAAGGATTTTTCTAAGATCACTAAGCCTTTGATAGATTTATTGACCATGGACAATGTTTTTAACTTTTTTAGTAGTTGTATGCATTTTTTCAGCTCTTAAAAGAAGAACTCACAAATACACCTATCCATGTATCTCTTAATTGGTCTATTCCATTTGAGTTAGCATATGATACAACTGATTGCATATTTGATGCTATTCTTAGGTTGAAAGAAAAAATCTTTCATCCTATATATTATGCAAGTCAAACCTTAAATTATGCCCAAAAGAATTATACTATCAATTAAAAAGAGATGTTGGTTATTGTGTCCACAATTGATAAATTCAGGATAGTCTCTATAGACCATTTAGCTCTCATGTATGTCATCAATAATCTTGATGCTAAGCCACAATTGATTTGATGGGTCCTCTTCTTATAGAAGTTCAACATAAAAATTAAAGACAAGAAGAGAGTAAACAAGTATATGGTTAATCAACTTTTGCATCTATAAAGTAATGGAGAAAGGAGAAGAAAAATACATTAGGGAAGTCTTTCTTGAGGAATAATTACTGCCTTTGATGACCCTTCTTTGATATGTTGATATAGTCAATTATTTAGTTAATAATGTTCTTCTCCCTAATCTTTTATACCAGTAAGAGAAGTTCCTAACTGAGATTAGGCGTTACATATGGTATGAAGCTTATTGGTACAAGATTATGCTGATAGAATTATTAAGAGATGTGTACCTTTAGAAGAAGTGATAGAAAGTCACTACAATTCTAAAGAAGTTAGAAGACACTTTAAGCCTACTAAGGAAGTGTATAAAGTGTTATAATGTTGTTTTTATTAGACCACTTTATTCAAAGATGTATTTCACTTTTTTAAATCTTATGAAAATTGTCAAAGGGTTAGGAACATATCGAGGAGACTCGAGATGCCATTTAATAACATTTTGGTTGTTTTTTTATGTTTAGGGAATTAACTTTGTAAGACCTTTGCCCTAGTCATATTCCAACTAAGACATTTTAGTGGTTGTTGATTATATGAGAAAATGCATTAAAGTAGTTTCTTTACTAACAAATGATGCAAGAGTTGGTGTAGTTCAATTTTTAAAGAAGAATATCTGTACAAGATTTGGGATCCTAGAGTTATCATTAAAAATGGGGGATCGAACTTTGGTAATAAATAATTTGATACCCTCCTAGCTAAATATGGTGTTACTCATAAAGTTTCCATACCTTATTATCCTTAAACTAGCAGCTAAGTTGAGATATCTAATCGAGAAATCAAAAGAATCTTAGAAAAGACCCTTTATACATCAAGGAAAGATTAGTCATTGAAATTGGAAAATGTATTATGGGCATATTGAACTACTTTTAAAACATGCATTGTTATGTCTCCTTATAGGTTGGTATTTGAAAACTTTTGTCCCTTACCTATAGAGTTAGAGCACAAGGCCTAGAGCATGTTTATTAATGGTAAAAAAAAGTAGGTGACCAACAATTATTATAGTTAAATAAGTTAGATGAGTTTTGAATTAAAGCTTATAAAAAATTCAAATTGTATAAATAGTGAGTCAAGAGATGGCATGATAAGCATATTTTACATCATGAGATTAAGGTAGGTGATAAGGTCTTAATGTATAATTTAAGGTTAAAGATCTTTCCTAAAAAGCTAAGATCGAGATGGACTGGCCCTTTTGAGGTAAACAAGGTTTACATTTTTTGTACAATTAAAGTTACTAATCATCAATTGATATCAAGCTTTATATGCCTAGTACAGTCAAGGAGTCTACTGAGACTCTCACCTTCTTCTTACTGAACTAGGATTTCCCTTTAGTTAGTTATATATATGATTGTGTTTATTTTATTTTGTCTAATAGGAACTTATATAGTATTTCTAGTTCATTTTGTATGCTTATTAATGTGTTTCCCTTAATTTCTTAGATTTTTTGCATTTATGGTTTTACATTCTTAAGAAATTGGATGTATAATCTTGTAATTTTGATGATTCGTGAGTTAGAAGTGACTTGGTTATAATTTTAGGGTGAAATTCATGTGAAAATTGTTAGCTAGTCCATCAACATGGTTCTGTAATAGTGTCGTTAATGTTTGCTCCATCCTACATTAAAGCAGGAAATAACAAAATTAATGTAGGATATTAATAGTGTTGTTAACTACTATTAATGCCTACGTTATGCCAAAAAAAAGGCAATGCTTTGGCTTAATCCCTATAAAATTACCTTCTTCTTCTTCCTTCTTACCCTACCACCATTATTCTCCTATTCCTACCACCGTCTAATACCAGTTGACATGATTTTTTTGTATATCATCATATTTTCTCATCTATTCTCCATTTCAACTCCTACACCTATTTCATCACTCAAATCATCTTATTTCTCCACATTTTACCTACTTACATAAATTTTTGCATATTCTCGCCATTTTGTTGATCTTGTAAGCATAATTTTTATACCATTGTGTTCCTTTTGTTCTTAGCTTACTTTGGTACCATTTTCATTTCTTAACTCACTTGCTATCAATAAAGGAATACTTTTATGATGTTAAGAATATTCTAGTAGGGTTGACCAAATCATTTTGTGCATTTTAGAGCATTTTCATGTATATTTTGGTCATTTTAGTGAATAGTTTGTAGTCAAATATCGCTCAAATCATTCCTAGCCTCATCTTCATGCAAGAGGCATGCATTCATCAGGTCGTACTTCACTATGTGTGATAATTCTGATTGGTATAATGCATATTCTAAGAATGACATTATTGCGGAGAGGTCAATAGGTCCAACCTTGAGGGCTAAGTTTGACATTTCTAGTGTCTACTGAGCCTTAAGGTGGGAACTGATCATATCCATTAATGGGCTTATTTTTCGAGCTTGGTTTCCAAGTTCTAGGTAAACATAAAGGCAAAAGAGAATTCTAATATCAATAAGGTCCAATCCATTGTTAGAGGTACACCTACTCATATCACTCGCACATTTTAATTTAGTTTATTAGGAGTAACCAATGAGGGGTTAGTTTATGAGCAGGAAAATGATACGATTCATGGTGATTTTGTATCTACCAATTTTTCTATGACCATTACTTGACATGCTCTAGGCCTATATAGAGTTATGAACCAAACCAACGTGCTTTTCACATAGCACAATTAAAGGTTCGTTAGAGGATTGTAATAGTGTTTCTAAGCAAAAATGTGACTCCTACGACTAGTGGGTTAAATAAAGTTCGATTTGTTGACATATATATAATGTTTATGATTCTATATAGATTAGTGATTATATCAAGACTTCTATTAGCTAGTTTCATAATCCCATATATAAGGGTTGTTGTTCGGATGTAGTGTCCTAACAAAAATTTCTACTACCCCTACTTACTTATGAGATGCTTAATGAGATAAGAGTGAGTTTTGATGGACAAGTGCCAATGCAATCCCCTAGAGCTTGTATGATCACTTATTCCACACTTAAGTTACAAAAATATGCATACGTGGGAGGACGATGGCATAACCTCCAACTATATCCTTTGAAGGGAGGCTAGAGAGCTGAGAACCCCATTGTAATAGTCCCAAATCCTAAGGAGGGTGTTAGTAAGGTGACTTATTTCGAGACCATACCTAGTTTTTAGACTCCACAACCAGCTTCTCTACCTACTCCTTTAACTACCAAGCCATCTTCTACTTCTACATTTAAAATTCTTTTGAGGATGGTGGGTCATTTGGAGAATGGGAGAATGGGAGAATGGGTTAACTGATCTTCACTCTCATATGGATGCTAAAGTTAAGTGGATCATCTTCAGAGTCAGATGGGCATGATGTGGAAGTACATGTGATCCTGTGACCAAAGGCCTAATAGTTAGATGATTTCAAATTATTCGTATTATCTTTTGTTCATGGATATTGTCTTATGTTATTTCAATTCATTTATGTTAGTTTGGTTATTATTTTAGTTGTTTTAGTTGTATTTTGGCTTCTAGATGTATTTTGATCTCATTTATGATAATAGAGCATGGCTTTTATTTACCTTGTCACTGGTGCTTTCATTTACTCTTTTATGGTTTGCAATATACTATAACAAGTCTCTTGTACACTTCAATGGAATGATTAGTATCAAATATCATTATATGTGTGTATTCTAACTCCCATGCCTCCCTTTATTTTGCTTACTTTTCAATTTTTAAACATTAAGGACAATATTCCATTTAAATGTGCAGTAGGGACTATATTACCACACGTATGTTTATCTTGTCCTAAAGCATATCATTTTATCATTTCTTTCTTAATGGTATATAATTTATGGAAATGTTTTTTCTTTGAGAGAATATTATTAAAATCATTCCTTTTGATTTTGATTATTTTGATGATTCAAGATGCTATATGATTAATTATGAATGTTAAGGAAAAGCATTTTTAAATTTCTTCATATCTTTCAAAAATGGATACTAATGTTCATTATGATTTTCTTAGTAAAAATTCATATTCCTAAGGGATTTGTGAGTTATTTTAAACATTTTTATCATCTTTTTAAAGTTAAAAACAAAAAGAAAAGAAAAAATGAGTTAAAATGTATAAGGGAGTAATAAATTCACTCTGTTAGCATTGAATCTATAAAAAGGTCGAAGTGAAAGAATGGTGTTAGTAGCTAGCTGATGTGATGTAATTAGTTTAGCAACTAGGAGTATTCATGACAAAATGTTCATTTTTTCTATAAAAAGACTAAGTGACTTCTCAATCAAACCTTTAAAGTTCACAATCAATTTATGTTTCATAAATAATTAAAAGATGTGGTATTCCTTTTATATATGAAATTGAAATTTGTGATTCACATTGAAATTTGAAAGAGATGTGAAGTAATTTCAATTTAACTGTGATTTGATATGATTAATTGATTATATAACACCTTGAAGATTAATTGTGATTGAATGATTAAGGATGAAGTTTCAATAGTTATTTTTGTTAAGCTTGTCATTTTTCCTATGATTATATTCTATTTGAGACTAGATGATAGATTAATTTTCTTGAGGATAAGCAAATACTTAGGTGTGGTGGAATTGATTGAGGTATAGTTTATAGTGTTTTTTAATATAATTTGATGTGTAATTACCATTCTTTTGATGTTAAAATATCCAATTTATATTTTGTAATGTGTAATTTAAAGGTTGATATCCAAATACGATGAATTGTGCATAAAAAATCATCTTTTAGAACATTTTTCAGGAGACCATTGCCCCTTATTAACAACACCGTTGGTGTCTCATGTGCAAACCACCATCAATTTCATAGTGGAGTTCAACCTGAGTCTCCATATAGAATTGTTATTCTTTAACAACATCTATTAATGTACAACTGGAGATAGAGATTAATGCAAGTTATCAACGATGATGTTAATCCCCAACATTGATGTGCGTAGATATATTTTCTAAATGGATTCAATCTAATTTTTTAGGTAACTTGCTTCCAACTTGTTGAAACCCCAATCAAGACATATTTAAGCATCCTTATTCCCCTAAAGTAAAAGTTTTTTAGCAACTACATTCATCACTTTCTTAATTTTTTCAAATTTTCTCTTTCTTTCTTTGGATTTACTTAGGTTTTTGGTTTTCAATCTTTTGTATTAGAGATTTAAGCTTATTATTAGGAATCTAGACATTAAGAAACAAGATACAGAGTTATACGCCATCTGGGGATGTCATTTAATATTTTCTAAACTCTTGAATTTATTGTATCTCACTCTTTTATTAGATTAATCAAGAATATGTTGTTTAAGTTTCATAACTTGTGTTCTTTAAATAAATGAGTGGCTAATTTGATTTTTAGCTAAGATAAGTCCATTAGATTCTTTAATTATGTTCTTATGCATGTTTGTGAGCTTATTTTTATTTATTTAAATTCTTAATCCTTTTTTATAAGCTATCCATTTAGGAAAGAGTCATTAGATAACTAAGGATCTGAGAAATCTAGCTTAACTATCGAAAAAATCAATAAACAATATGGTTTTAATCAGTGAATGACCAAATTTTGGTTAATTATGAGGGTGTTAATTTAGAAATATGAAAATGTTTATTAAAAGTTTTGAATTTATACCTATTATATAAGTCTGTTAAATGACCAAATCACAGGATAAGATTAATAGAGAAAAAACATTGTCTTAATTTCGTGAAGATACCCTTGATTAGACATCACAACCTTTAAATAACTCAATTGAATCATTGAAAACCTAAACCTTAGCTAATAATTTCAATTTGGTAATCCTTTGTTGCATTCTTAATTTCCTTTACATCAATTGGAAGCATTTAGATTAAATAATAGTATTTATTTTAGTAATTCAATCAATCAAACTTCTTTAGATAATTGTGATCTGAGTGAATTAATACTTATAGTATGTTCCTCATGGGATCGACCTTTGGACTTGTTTGAATCCATAAAATTACTTGTTAACCAATGCACTTGTCGATAAAATGATCTTAAGTTTAGTTTTGAATTTGTATGTTAAAAGATTGATTTAATTTAGTTAAGATCTTATCAACATAAAAGGGACCATTTTGCATTTATTAGGTTTCTGAACACATTTTAGATGGATTGTCATATGAATTTAGAATATAGTGTAGTTTAATGTTTAAATATATGGAAAAAAATAAATCTATGTTTGTAAGAATAATTGAGCACAATTTCACTCTGCTGGTTTTTTATCAATAAAAATATTGAAGTTATGAGTAGTACTAACAACTATTTGAGAGAATGATCTAGTTGAGTAATTAGAGGTGTTCATGAGAACGTATTTACCTTCACATAACAAAGTTATATGACATCTCAAACAAGTTAAAAATACCTATCTTAATTAAGTAATTGAAGGTCAATTATAACAAGGTATTTCCGTCACATAAAAAGACTATTTAACCTTTCACTTAAATGCTCTAAATTTAATTTGAATTATTTTTTTTTTGTTTCTAGTATCCTTGACTCAATTTTTATGATAATTTATATGATATTACTTGGATGCCTGATATTATGCATTACAAGTTACTTTTTACTAACTGTGTGCTTGCATGTGATAATAATGTTTTTGTCATAATAAAATTCTAAAGAGTGAACTAGATCAAAGGCATTGGTTTGTAATTTATTTATACTCAATTAGATTTCAACTTTTGATTATAATTGTTTTGAGTGGAATGTCTAATCATTACTTGATGACAAGCAACAGTTTAAGTATGGGGGTATCTGATAGTGCCTAATTTATACATCTTTTAGGCATATTTTCATGTTTATAATCTTAGGTTTAAGGGGTATTTCCATGTGATCTATATGCATAATTGGACAATAAGATGTTGTTTATGTTGTTTTTAACAAATGTGGTGCTTTGTAGGCCTTGGTATGTGAAAATTCCACAGAAGGATGCAAGGCTTGGCTCAAAGCTATGAACAAAACCATGAGATAGTCAGGCTATGGGGGGTATTTACGCCAATTTTAGGTCTTTTTATCAAAACCTTTTAAACTTTAAAAGTCATAGTTTCCCCCAAGACTAAAAAGAAGAATTCCAAGCTGTGTTAACAAGATTTTGAGCAAGATTGAAGGAGAAAATTGAATCACAACATAAAGAATTGAAAATTAAGATTGATGTTCCAACAAGAATCATAGAAGAGTTAAAGGATTCAATCTTCATGACAATGACCTTCTTTTTGCCTATCTCTTTTGTGATGATTTTTTTTAATTTAATTATATTTTCAAAATAATATTCATTTAGGATCTAGGTGTTTATGAACCCTAAGATTTAGTTTTTTATATTGTTCCTTTAATTCAATGTTGAATTACCATATTTTGTCTCAAATTTACCTATGAGATTAATGAAAATGATTTTTTATTTCCATAAGAATGTAAGAAGCAATGTCAATTATTTGATTTCATATGTTCAAATTAAGAAATAGATATATAATTAGATCAATCCAAAGGTAATGAATATTGTGTGAAGAACTAGAGATAGGCTTACTTAAAATTTCAGGATTAGGTGTGAATCTAATTAAAACAATAAGCTTTATAGAACTAGTTAATTTATTCAATTGATATTTTGAGACAAAGAAAAATTCTACTTAATTTATCAAGTTGAATAGGAATTTTATAAATTAACTGAGAGTATGATTTACTTTAGAGAAACTACGTTCTAAGTGAAACTTAAAAATTGATTGAATTGAAGTTAAGCAATGAATATGAACATATCTTAGGTGGATTAATTGTCTAGGTTCTAAGGTTTTAATTACTTGCTAAATTTTATGAAATTTCTTTAGATTTCTTGTTTATTTTTTTAGCTTACATTAATTAGTTAATTAATCAATAAACAATTTGAATAGGTTACATAATAAAGGTAGTAGTCAATACAATCTTGAGGGTTCTATAAGCCAGACTATTACAAAACTATACTACGACATGATAGGTATATTTTCCTAATTGTGATCTTAATATTATTAGTGAGGATTTGAATTTATTTTATTTTATTTAAAACTTATAGGTGCACTTATACCACACATCAATGTTCTTGACATTGAAGATGCTTTGATTTTGATGTTGTTGATGATTTTGAAGATTTTCATGATTTTATCTTATGCTATTGTTTACTTTATAAAAAGGGAGAGAAGTTAAGTAAAATTTTATTAAGGGGAAGCAATATGGCTTATCAAGTATATTATTTGCATTCCATGCTTCTTAATATCACATGTTTTATTATCATCAAAAAGGGAAAGATTATTGAACCAAGGGAAGTTCCAACTTATTTTTGATAATGATGAAACATCTTTACTACTAATGATTTTGTTGTTTTTGATATATTGGGAAGATAGAAATGAGAAAGGAGTGCAAAGATACAAATTAAAGTCATTGAAACTAAATTGATAATACATGAAGATCAAATTGTTTAATGAAAACTCAAGGATCAAGATAGTATATTTGAATAGGTTATATCATGTAATCTTTATTGTAAATATTATATTGGTCTTCTAAAAGTGTTTAAGAGCTCAACTTATGCATATTGCTAGGGGTCAAATTGATTGTGTTTTTAATGAATATTTGTTATATCCCTAATTTCATGTTTATATGCTTAATTTATGTGTGGAATTATTTAATTTGTAGGAATTAGAGATTAATTGACGAATTATGCAAAAAGGAAGAAAAAAGGCCACTTTCCGGGAGCTATACGTGAGTTTAGAGAGACCCAAGTATCACTCCGTATAACCCCCATTTAGGTGTCGTACGCCACGAGTTATACGACAGTCTCCAGACCGTTGTATACCTTTAAGTTAACCTGTCGTTTAGCTAGCAGCCCAATATATCTCCACCAAATCTCTAATATTATGACTCAAGAGTGTCTTCTATTAGTTACTTTGTCTTGTAAGGACCAATTGGGAGGTCTTTAAGCTCCATAAGAAGTGAAAAACACAAGATCGTTAACAAACAAAAGAGGACATCATATCTAAATGATTCTAAGTTTTCTATAGCCTCTCTTTAAGATAGTCCTTAGTGTTCTTAGGCCTCGAACACTTGTAATTCAATTTGTAAGTTGTTTATGACCTACCAATTGTTATACCTTCCAATTAAGACTCATATCTAAGTCTCAAAACCATCATAGGTGATTTTCTAACTCAAATTGTTTCATTATTTTCTCTATTTTTCATATTCATAACAGAGTGTTTAAGCTTATGTCTTTGTATGTTCTTTAATTTTCATACAAGTTTATTATTGATTTGGATTTATAAAGGAGTTCAGATGAAGTTAAAGAGTTTATGAATCATCTAGGAGTTTTCCTCAAGTATTTTGTAACTCCAAACTCGTTATTTAAGCTCTTGTATTAAGATTATTCAAAATATGTTGCTTAAGTTGCATATTATGCTTACTTTGATCATTATGTGTGGCTAATTCAATTTTAAGCTAAGGATTCATGCATAAATGAGTTAAGAAAGCTTTTTTGCATGACTAAGGGTTTGATTTTTGTTTATTAAAGGTTTAGAAATTCTGTTTTTAACCTGTCCACTTAATAATAGATTAAAATACAATCTAAGATTTGGGAAATCAACTTAAATTGTAGGAAAAATCAACAAACAATACAAATCAATCATTAAATGACCAAACCTTGATTATTTGTAAGAGAATGAGTTCTGAGATTACAAGTTTAGGAATCAACTTCTTGACTTTAAATCCTATTAACTTAATTTAATGCATGACCAAACATTAAATTAAGATTAATAGCGAAAAGGCATAGTCTTAACCATAGCTTTGTCTTGAATTTATGAAGATAATTTAAATCAGCCTTTAAAAATGTTAATTGCTCAATTAATTTATTAATCACCTAATCCTTAGCTAATTTCCACACTTCAGTAATTTTTTAAAGTAATTTAAAAGTCAAAATTGCATTATTTGAAGCGAGTTAGTATAAATTAGCCTTTTCTAGCTTTTTAATCAATTAATTAGAATTACCTAAATAATTCTGGTTTAATTAACCTAATAGCTATAAATGTTTTTATATGGGATCGAAACTTGGGGTCTTATAAATATTCTACTTTATTACTTATTTTATGGGTGTACTTGCTTATACCGTTGGTTTAAAATCAAAGTTAGAAATTGTGCTTTAAAATTATAGTCACCCAAAACTAATAATCGCAACAAGTTTTTGACACCATTGCTACGAAAAATTTATAATATTAAGAAAAATTTTTGTCAATTACTTTAGAACTTGTGAATATTGTTTTCCTAATTTTTCTAAACTTTAATTTTTTATTTAAAATTTTTTGTGATTTTGTTGCCTTTTATTATCTTACTTGTATTAATTTCCTATTTAGTTAGTAATTGCTTTTGTTTAGTTAATTTCTTTAGTTTGTATGCATATTCGAGGTCAAAATTCTAAGCATTTAGACTTCAATCCAGAGCTTAAGCTATGTTATATAGGAAAAAGAAAGAATCGCGAGTTACCACGTTTGATCCTTTAGAAGTCAAAACATCTAGTGACACATAATCTAAATCTGTAGAAATGGATCCCCAAGAACAAGACGTTGTAGGACCTCAACAAGAACCTAGAGAACCAACCATGATGGACCTAGTAATGAGAAACTGAGGTAGACCTATGGCTAGCATGGTCTGACCTAAAGTCAATGCAAATAATTTTGAAATCTTACATAGTATCATCTCTATAGTTAGGTCATCACAATTTGGTGCCTTAACTTTAGAAGATCCTAATGAGCATTTGCAAACTTTCCTTAATAGTTGTAATCTTTTTAAAAGCAATAGGGGTCTCAGAAGATGCAATTAAGCTTAGGATTTTCCCTTTTTCCCTTAGAGATAAAGTCAAAGCCTAGCGATAAAGTCAAAGCCTAGTTATCGATACTTCAGCCTAGCTCCATTACTATATGAGGTGATTTAGTGAAGCAATTCTTAGCTAAATCTTTCTCACCTGCCAAGATAGTAAAGATGAAAATTGAGATTAGCTCATTTTTGTAGTATGAGAATGAAAGTCTATACAAGGCCTAGGAGAGATTTAGGGAGATGCTTGCTAGGTGTGTTAGCTATGGATTCAATATGTGGTAGCAAGTGGATATTTTGACACTAGTCCTACACCTTCGACTCGTAACACCATTGATGCTACGGTTAGAGGTAATTTTATGAAGAAAACTTTGATGGAAGCCTATAATTTTATTTAAGATATGGTTACAAATAGCTTTCAATACAATTTTTAATGTCATCTAAGGAAGCCATATGGCATTCATGCAATTAATGATACAGTAGCTCTAGCAGCTCAAATGGAAGTACTAAACAAGAAGATATATAGTTTGGTGAGTGGAGCTGGGACTAGTGCTCATAGAGTTAAATGTTAAAGTTATAGAGTACCTCCCATTTATCATTAGAGTGGTAAGAAAGAAGTCTTTTTTCACGAGAACCAGAGTAAGCCCAATTTTTCAAAAATTTCAATAGGTAAAGAGGAAACCCTTATTCAAACAATTACAATCTTAGTTGAAGGAACCATCTAAATATTTCGTAAAGTAACAATCAGAACTATCAGCAACCACCATAACCACCTTAAGCTAACCCTTGAAGAGTACCTCTACTTGGCTCTAGAATCAATCAACCTTCAAGAGAATTACCTAGTTTTGAAGAGACAATACTTAAATATATTCAATCCAATGAATCAAGAGAATAAAATCATCAGGCATCTAAAAAGAATCTGGAGACTCACGTTGGGAAAATTGCACAATTCTTATAGGAGAGGCTACTCAGTAAGTTACCTAGTACTACCGAAGCCAACCCTCAAGAGCATGCTAATACAATTTATCCTAAGGAATGGAAGAGAGGTTAAGAATGAAAGAGTGAAGTTGGATGAAAAAGGAAAGAAAGTATTGGTGAAGGAAGGAAAGAAAGTATTGGTGAAGGAAGAAAAGAAAGGGAGTTGAATAGAAAGAGAATGAAAAGAACATGATAGAAAAGAAAGAGAAGATGAAAAAGAGAGAGAGAGCACAAGAGAACATGACAGAAGAGAGGGAGTTGAATAGAAAGACAATGAAAAGAACATGATAGAAGAGAGAGAGCTATAAGAGAAGATGACAGAAGAGAGAGAGAGAGAGAGAGAGTTAAAGAAAGAAGAAAGAAAAGGCAATTGAGCGTGAAAGTTCTAATAAGCCACTTAGGTTATTTTCTGATCCAAATGTGCAACCTTGCAAATTTAACATTCCTTAACCTCAATGATTAAAGAATACAAACCTTAATAAGCAATTCAGGAAATTTTTGGAAATGTTTAAGAAATTGCATATCAGTATCCCATTTGCTGAGGTCATTGCCCAAATGCCTTCTTATGTAAAATTTTTTAAGGAAATCCTGTTTAAGAAGAGAATATTAGAGGAATATGAGATGGTTAATCTTAATAAAGAGTTTCTGCTATCCTTTTAAAGAATTTACCTCCAAAGCTCAAGGACACTGGTAATTTTACCATTCCTTGAACAATTGGTAACTTATAAATAAATAGGGATCTGATGGACTTTTGTAGTGAGCATTAAACTAATGCCTTTATATATCTTCAAGGAGTTAGGATCAAAAGAACCTAAACCAACTATAATGTCATTATAGTTGGCTGATAGATCAATTACCTATCCAAGAGGAATCATTGAGGATGTACTCTTAAAGTTCAACAAATTCATCTTTCCTATTAATTTCCTTATTTTGGATATGGAATAGGATAGATCAGTGCCCATTATTTTAGGAAGGCTATTCATGGCTACTAAAAGGGCACTGATTGATTGTTAAAGCTTTGCAAAATTGTCTAACTAGTTTTACACTCAAACCCGCAAGCATACGAAGTGTAACTTGTAGTAAAGAACCAATATCGATCCTACAAGGATTTTATCTTAGGCACTAATTGATTTAGGTTATGTTTTGTTCAAGACCCAATTTCAGTTAATAAAAAAATCTAAGAAATAAAATAAATCAAATAACTAGCAATGAACAAATAATAGAACCAAAGTACAGAAACTTTGGATTTTAAGAATTAGAATTATATATCACTTATTCACTATCTTGTCTTCCTCCTAACTTGTTAATCGAATTATGCTTTACCTAAGAGGTCCTAATTATTCAATTACCCTCTCTCAAGGTGTAATCAAATGTCTCTAGCCAAATTCAATGGAATTGATTATGTAATCTCTCAATTGACAAAACCAGTCCACCATTTCAACTAGTTATGAAGCTATCTTATAGGTAATCAACTAATTAGTCAAGATCTCTCTCTAACTAATCAATTAACT